>JAJOOR010020905.1:0-10205 GCA_036250505.1 Solanum acaule | reverse complement strand
GTGCTGCAAAGCTCGAGTGTGAAAATCTAGACCTTCATAATCTGCAGGGGCCTAAGTACCAGAAGAATATAACAATCAAACACAAATGCGATTAGATTTTATGTTTTCAGCCAATAATAACCGTTAAAACTAAAGGCTCCTATGATGAGAAAGTGAAGCCATAAATTACTTCTGTTGCAATGTCACGTGGTTGATGCTTGAATTCCATGGAATCAGGAATAAACCTCAAATCTAATTTGTTTGATGTTCTTTCAAACTCAACCCCGTCGCAAGTTTTGTAAAGATAATCTGCTGTAGCACTTGAATCGCATTCCACCACAGCATAATAATACCTGCAAAGTACAAAAGAAAGTATCTTTGAAACGAGACCTATATATAATGAAAGATGGGGAATTAATAAACATGGAATAGAGGAGCATAAGGGTAAAAAAAGAAGAGGAACCGAATAAATTTCATAAAGGTTTATCAACAAGTTATCATTTTTAGTCAGCAAAAAATCCAAGAATCACTTAAAGATACATTACTCAGAAAAAACACAGAACCAAATCATCACCTGAGCCGACTCATTTCATAGGCGCGTAATTTCTCATTGTCCATCTCCTCATCATCATCATCTTCATCATCACTGTCTTCATCTTTTGCCTTTTCCTCGTCAAATAGGCCAACTGGACCATGGACAGCCTCCTCTTCCATACGCTTGAGACCAAAGTCAGATGGATAGACAGCAACAGATGTTATTTGACCCCCTCTTGGGAGAAAGGAGCTCAATAGCATATACAAGTCAACTGCCTACATAGCATAACAGCTTACTGAGAAAAGAACTTAATAGTTCTATAGAAGTTAAATACATCAAGGCATAGTTTGGTTAATGGCTTAGTTGCGCGAACTCTTCAGTTTTGATGCCACACTCGTCTCGGATTCTCCAAAAATACACTACTTTTGGCGAATCCGACACGCATCCGTTGGCATTTTTGAAGAGTCCAAGCAACATAGGTTAATGGCTAGTTATGGAATATAATACAGGGTTTTAATAATAGTGTCAGGATTGTTATGAAGTAAAGAATAATGTAAGGTGCAGTGAAAAATAAATTATACAGAGATTCCCTACTCCAAGGGATTTTTTTTGTCTTTTATTCTGATTCATGCATTGCTACTTAATATATTATTATTTCACATTATGCAGCATAAACAATATATAGATTTCCACATAAGTTATGCTTTAAAGTAGTGCAGAGCTTAACACTGAAAACTAAACAATATTAGCTATGCAGAGATTTCTACCAACAACATTCTATAGATCACTTCAGTAGTTAAGAAATCTATATTACAAACCAAGTGACCCCTTATAAAGGTGCAATCCACATTATGACCGCGGTAGGGTATGATGAATAATAGACAAACGCCCAACACTATCATATATTATAGATAAATGCATGAACCCATAGATGGCCTCCCGTATACTCTGACTACTATATCTATTATTTTGTAAATTATCCAGAAAAGAAAACATTTTTGCCTGCAACTCAACTTCAAAGCTAAGGAATACTTCACCACAATACACCCGTGCATAACTTTTTTTTATAGGCTGCACCTTTCCACAACTATTTCTATGTTCAAAATTGAATGCTCAGCACAATCTATTAACAATTTACTCCAGCATCCAGAAATGCTCAAACTGTTATTCCAAAGTTATATGAGACATTTAGACAAAGCCAGTAATGGTCAAACAAAACTGAACTAACCATATTCTCATCCCAACCAATTCAACTGTGACAAAGCCAGTAATGGTCAAACAAAACTGAACTAACCATATTCTCATCCCAACCAATTCAACTGCCTGCAGGGCCAAAGTTATCTTGATAGGGTTGGCTTAAGCAATTATTAATTACAGTATTGTTAATGAAAAACAATTATAATTACCATATCAAAGAACAAAAGTTCCAAATTTGACACCTTTCTAGGGTTCATTCAATTATCCATATTGGAAAAGAAAAAAAAACGAACCTTTACTCTACCCCAATCCATGTTAACAATAGCAAGCCTCTTAGTTTCCTTGTCAATCTCAGGCACATCCTCTTTCTGTTTCAGACCAAAACAAAAAAAATGCAAAATAATTAAAAGCCATAAATTCAAACATCATACCCAACAAAAATGCTGTCTTTTTCATTGTATACCTGCACGAAAGTGTCTTCCTCCTCTGAAGAAACTTCGGTCATTTCATCATCAGAATCGGAATCGGAATCGGAATCGGACGTACTTGCCAATGAATTATCACTTCCCACCTCCTCATCTTCATCGTCTTCGGACTCTGATGATACGGCGCCAACTTTCTTCAATTTATGGTCCTCAATTTCTTCCTCACTCGTCCCACTGTCACTCTTGGTCTCTTCTTCTTCTTCTTCTTCACTGTCATCATCGCTTTCAGATTCTAACACCTTTGATTTCTCCTTCTGCCTCTTCTGTTTCTCACCCTGTTCTTCTTCTTCTTCTTCTTCCTCAATATGGTAATAATGGTTAAGAGGGTTTTTAGCAGAAGATTTACGGGGTTTGCCTCTAATATCAGTCGGTGCTTTTGATGATGCGAAGTTTTTATCAGTGAACATACGATTAAATCTAGAATCAATGGTAACTTTAGACTTTTTCTGCGGTGGTTCGCGGAATCTAGGATCCGAGTGTAACGCCGCAAATCGAGAATCATTGATGACATTCTTCTCAGTTCTATTTCCTCCGCCGCTTTCATCTCCGGCTGGGGAGGAGGCATCGGCCGGCCTTTTCCCCTTTCTGTTCTTATTATCCTTGTTTTTTGACTCCATGAATACGTTCTTCTTCTCGCTAAAACCCTAAAACCCTGAAATTTATTGCAGACCGTATAAACATTGAAGAAGAAGATGATGACTTCACAGCTTCATGGACATTCAGAGCCCAATAAGGTCAGCCCAATGAACCCAGCCCAAATACTTAACTGGATCAAAATCGGATGACTTACATAAATAACCTTGGAAGTTGATGGTTGAACTTTTGACCCAATTTCTCATATATGTTGTAATGTATTATATTGTTAATTTAAATATAATGTTTGTTTTGATGGTTATTACGTATTATTTCATAATGTATCCGGTATCGTATGGTATCAAATAGCATCTTGCTTATTTGATGTTAAATAAAGCCTATATGATGGGTTTGTGCTATTGTTTTACCTTTTATTAAATAATTTTGGTTAATATTTTTTAAAAATATTAATTAAGATAATTATGACATGTTATTAATTTATGTGACATGGATTTGACATGTCATTTATTTAAGGGCGAGTGAACTACATACATGCTAGGAGGGGTTTAAAAATCTTATTTTGATTGAGTCTAAGGGTTCAATTAATAAAAGGTTAAATAGAGGAGTTCATAATGCATACTCGTATAAGTACAATGATCGCCTTTATCTAAAGCTGATATGTTCATTATAAAATTGATTCATATATATTTCTATTGTTAGACAAATTGTTCACATATATTATTTTTTATAACAATAATAAAAAAGAATAATTTTAAATTTATTTTATTAAGCTTATGATATATATTTTTTACTAGATTTTATAACGTTTATGTATTGTATTAAGAGTCCATGTATAAAATGGTAGAGGTTCACGCATGGGACTCAAGGTCCATAGTCAGTTTATATACACATTGATATATACCTCATTATAAAAGTGGTTTATATATAATCCTATCGTTATAAAAATGACTCAAGTATATCTTTAGGCCTAATTGAAGTGAAAAAAAATTAATTTTAATTTTTTATTTATCAATTTCTAAATCGCAAAAATTGAGGGTATATGGAGGGGTTTTCCTATTATCTTTTCAACCCTATGTTGTTATCGTTGTTCTACCAAAACAAAAACTTTATGATCTCTTTTTAGTTTTTTGAAAAAAATTAGTCGATTACAGCTAAAACAATTAGCCTTTAATTTAAAGGAATCTTAATCATCAAACCCTTCAATTAGTTTTTTCAATTCTTGTTTGGATGGTTGTTAAGCGTTATATTATATTGTATTGTTAGTTTAAATATAATGTTTGTTTTGATGGTTACTTACACTTTGATGGGAATTGAGATGATTGACATTGTTACATATTATTGCATAATTTATCGTATTGTATTGTATTCTATTATTTTAATGATAAAAATTTCAATCGGTAAAAGCCAGCCTGCATTGTATTCCTAACTACCAATCACATCAATAGTGCAATATTTCAGGCTCGTCAAATTATTATAACTAACCAAAATTAGCCTTAGATAACAAACAAGCCATAATAACATGAAAAACGGTTTTGATGTTTCAATCTCAACTACTTTACCAGTAATGTCTTTTAATTAAAGGGGAATTAGTTTTCCTTTCTTTTTAACAGAGTATTATATATTTCCAAAGAAATTATAAGATAACCTAACTTTTTAATGAACATGAATGTTTAGGTCGAGGATCTAGTGAAAATAATTTTTCTTATGAATTACATTGAATATGTTATCGTTGAACATAAAAATTGAGGACCGAGGGCAATGTTTTTAAAGACAAAAAAGAAAAGAAAGGACATAAATGTTTTAGTAATGCTTCAAAAACACTCGATTAATGAAAAGATTATGCATGTTACCAAATTCACTGTTAGAGCTAATATTTTCAATTTGAGATTCCAATAACCATTTTACAAATATGTCCTCCTCTTTCAAGAACATCCCTATAAATAGCCTTACTAATTTTTATTTTTCTTCATCATAAATCATTTAGTTGTTAATTACCACCACTTAGGAATTAACTAAGCTGGAAACTATGTCATCCTCTTCTGCATTAATCTTGTTCAGCTCATTGCTAATTTTCTCATTAATTTACTCTCAAGGGAATGCACTTAGTTCAAATTACTATGAGAACACATGCCCTCAAGTTGAAGATATTGTTACTCAAGTTGTTACTGAAGCAACAAAAAAGGACAAAACTGTCCCTGCTGCTCTTCTAAGAATGCACTTCCACGACTGTTTCATAAGGGTACATTTTTGCATATTTTTAATCTAATTAGTACTATAGTTTATACAATTCGTTCTGATTTTTTTTTATTTGACATAGGGTTGTGATGCTTCGGTGTTACTGAACTCAAAGAAGAACACTGCAGAAAAAGATGGTCCTCCTAATGTTTCTTTGCATGCATTCTATGTTATTGATAGTGCAAAGAAAGCTATTGAAGCGCGTTGCCCTGGCATAGTCTCCTGTGCTGATATCTTAGCCTTTGCTGCTAGAGATTCTGTTGTCGTTGTAAGCAAACATTTCTTATGTCTGAACTGTCTGACCATCTCATCTAAAAATTTATTCTTCCTGCATTTCCAGTTATTAACTTTAACGTCTATGAGCAGTCTGGTGGGCCTTCATGGGACGTGCCTAAAGGAAGAAAAGATGGAAGAACATCGAAAGCTAGTGAAACTATACAATTGCCAGCTCCAACTTTTAACATAAATCAACTTCAACAAAGCTTCTCTCAAAGAGGATTATCACTTGAAGACCTTGTCGCTCTCTCAGGTTATCTATATACACTTGTAACGTTAAAAATAAATAAATTACACTATCGGTATATATAACTTGTTATGTCATGTTACCTGTCTTACTTTTCGGGTTTATTGAACTCTTTTGTATTTGAGCTAATTATAATTAACAAATACTCATGTGTCTCAATCTGCAGGTGGACACACCTTAGGATTCTCTCATTGTTCATCATTCAATAACACACATGATGTTGACCCAACATTGCATCCAACTCTAGCAGCAACGTTAAAGAGCATTTGTCCACTGAAAAACAGGGCTAAAAATGCTGGTAGTCCCATGGATCCTTCCTCAACGATGTTTGATAATACATATTACAAGTTAATTCTGCAGAACAAGAGTTTATTCTCTTCAGACCAAGCTTTGCTCAGTAATCCCAAGACAAAAAATCTTGTTTCTGATTTTGCTAGCTCAAAAGACGCCTTCTTTAAAGCATTTGCTAATTCCATGATCAAAATGAGCAGCATAAATGGAGGTCAAGAGGTCAGGAAGGATTGTAGGGTGGCTAATTAATTATTAATCCTTCCAATGTAATGATAATATCCAGAAAAATGGAAGCAGTGTGGAGATTTGTATTTTTTATATTTTTTCAGATTTCATTTAGCTACTTATAATTAAGAACACTTTTCTAAGTGTTACTGTAGGATTTTATGAAGCAGAGCTTTTGTAAAAGTCATTATCAATATTGTATCAGTTTGTAATTTGTAACTTACTATAAATAAATCAGTCATTATCAATGTATCAGTATTTGATAAAGGCTTGCGTTTTTCTTACCCTGACCAATCCATGTGACCTGCTTGATGAACATCACACACGAAGACATCAAAAATAGGTTCATGGGCATTTCAATAATTCTTTTGTCCTACTATTGGTGCTACAAAACAAGTTTACTTACGCTCAGTCTTTGCACCAAATGGATAAATACATGAATATTTTTTAAGCGCACAATTATCACTAGTTGCTCCTTGAAATGGTCCAAATGTCTACAGTCTACTAGTTGTTGTGTTTTGGAAAAAGTTAGATAGCAATGATCCAATTCAGGAAAATCAAATAGAGGTCCATATATAGGGTCAAACTAAGGGCCACACTAGAGTTTCTTTAATTTAAAGCTAGATGTTTTTAGATCCCACTCTTGTATGTCCACTGATATACAAAAAAATCAAACATTCCAAACACCAATTTTAGTGTAAATGTAACAGCACAATTCACATGTATGAATTACTCGCTAGTTACTTCAATTGTGTTATGTTCTTAGCTAAATTCATATAAACTATAAGAGGTTATACATCTTATGAGACAACAATTCAATATGTGATTTTAAGATTTTTCGTTTCTTCTTTAACAAGTTCATACTTTTAACCAGTAAAAATCAATAAGTGCACTCACATGTTTATAACTTAACCATTGAGAATCCAAGGTAATTGTTTAGACCAATTGGATTCTCATAAACTATACATTTTTTTACTAGAAAGATTTCCATCGCGAGACTGATCGAGTGTATAGTAATTACTCGAGAGATCTTTACGAGGCATATATTAATAAAAAAAGAAGTAGAAAGGTTATTCTCTCTATCAACTTTTTGACATTTTGGTTTTACATAGAAGGCTCTAGCCAGCAGGGCAATGGTGGTGGAGTAATAATCAAGTAGATAAGCAGCAAGATCAAATCATAATTATGTGTTATCATTGCAAACAAACAAATAGATACTATGCTTTATATTACTAATAATAGATAAATATAAAGCCATGCGTGAAGTGATATTTTACTTGACCACTTGCTATCTTACTCTACTAGGTAGCACCTTTTTTCAAATTGAAATGAATAATGCTGAGAACCAGACAATTTAGCTTAATTACATGCATAATGATTTTCCAACATAAATTTCAAATGTTAACCACCATAGTTAATCATTAGGCATAAAGCAGAATTCCTGCTGGACAGACAAAAAGTAATGAGAAAAATAGCAATTAGAGATGCTTAGAAAACACTCTACTATCTATGACAAACATGCATGCCACCAAATTTACTATTCAAGTTAATCATTTCAAATCTACAAATCAAAGAATAATCACAAAGTTTTGGCCCTCTACCTATAAGTAAGCATTTGTAGTTGTCAACAAAACATAAGTCATAAAATAGTTACACCTTTAGTAGATTTCCAATGGCATACTTTGTTCCATTGTTGAGCACATTTCTTTTTTTCTCCATCTACTATTCTCAAAGCAATGCACTTAGTTCAAATTACTATGCAAAAACATGCCCTCAAGCTGAAGACATAGTAATGAAGGTTGTTAAGGAGGAAGCACAGAAAGACAGAAGAGTGCCCGCTACACTTCTAAGGATGCATTTCCATGATTGTTTCCTACGGGTATATAAGCATATTCCCTTGTTATTTCTAAGCATATTAGTTTTACTGTACTTATTTCCTCTGTTCTACCTTGCTTGAAGGGCTGTGATGCTTCAATTTTGTTGAGCTCTAAGGGGAAAAACACCGCGGAAAAGGACGCGCCTCCTAATGGTTCTTTACACGGATTCTATGTTATTGATGGTGCAAAGAGAGCAGTGGAAGCTATATGTCCTGGCGTTGTCTCTTGCGCTGATATTTTAGCGTTTGCTGCAAGAGATGCAGTTGTGTTAGTAAGTACATATCCCCTGCAAAGAAAATACTGTACTACAAGTGTAAATGTATGGTATAAATGTTACTAACAAAGTTCAAATTTCATTGAAGATATTAGTACTAAAGTAGAGACTATAAAAATCAGGACTAACAATACTGTAACAGCCCATCCCACACAACTTTAAAGACTGTTTCTTTATATACTCAACATCTCTCTCGTGTAGAGTGTAACAAATACTCCTATATTCTACAAGCTTATTGCCAGTTGTTTTTTCAGTCAGGCGGACCTTACTGGAACGTGCCTAAAGGAAGAAAAGACGGACGAATATCAAGAGCTAGTGAAACAACACTGCTTCCAAAGCCTACATTCAACATTTCTCAACTCCAACAAAGCTTCCATCAAAGAGGTCTCTCACTAGACGACTTGGTGGCTCTCTTAGGTCAGCATAACAAATGCTCCAAAAAAATTCACGAGTTAGTTTCTTAAATGATCACTCAACTTACATCTGATACGACTATACATTCTCTCTGGCTTGCAGGTGCACACACTCTAGGATTTACCCATTGCTCATCATTTATGAACCGTATATACAACTTCAACGCCACACATGACATCGATCCTACACTACGTCCATCGTTTGCTGCAAGCTTGAAGGGCATATGTCCACTCAAAAACAGGGCAAAAAACGCAGGAATAAGCAATGATCCTTCACCAACAACATTTGATAATACTCATTACAGGCTAATTCTCCAAAAGAAAAGTTTGTTATTTTCGGATCATTCATTGCTGACTACACCAAAAACGAAGAGCTTAGTTTATAAGTTTGCTACATCAAAAACAGCTTTTCATAAGGCATTTTCTAATTCCATGATTAAGATGAGTAGCCTTACAGGAGGTCAAGAAGTTAGAAAAGATTGCAGGGTTGTAAACTAATTTATTATTACTTCTACTTATATATTAGCAGCAATTTGATATATTTGTATAAGATGATCCAGGAAAATTGGATTGTCTATCACTTGTTATATTATACTACTCTATTTTATTGATTGAAATGGAAGAATTGATCAGTTGTTTCAAATGTTATACTCTAATTGGGAAGAAAAAAAAAGGAATGGAATAGACAAAGAAAGTTGTTACCACAAGTGGCCGGCATAAAGAATACAGCATCAAAGATTAGTTCCCTTGCACTTTCAACTTTACTCGCCTTTTAAAAAATATAATTAATATATATATTTTATCATAATATTCATATTAATTGATATATAATTTCAAATTTTAAAAAATAAATAATTACTAATGAAAAAGAGTAATATTTTTATGTAAAGAGAAATTCAATGAATCTCGAACCCCTCCCCACAAGTCCATATATGTCAATTTCCCAAATTGACGAGTGACTAATATTTGATCAATAACTAAAAAATAGCTCCCAAAATTGAAATTATGTTACTTTGCGCTATACTATTGATCCGGCATATACCTAAAATTTAAAAGAAAATAATTAAAATATTTTACTCAACTAATCTATTAATGATATTTTAGAATTTTAAATTGTAAAACTTACATAAATGACTATAGTTTTAGGGTTATTAGATTGAAATAGCTATAAGTATCATATTTAAAAAAAATAGCTACAGTTTGAGTTAAAAAATAGCTAAATTCCATAAATATTTCATTTTTTTTTAATACAAAAATACATTCAAAATTAACTCCCACTAAATGAGGTCAGTTAATGTAACTGACAAGGCTATTTTCCAGCCCTTAAACCCACTAATTTGGCACTTTAAAAAATGTAACTGACCTATAAGGTATAGGATTCTGATCAGTTTAAAATTGAAAATATGTTCCTTCTTTCCTTTTCATTTCACGCCAAAAGCAAAAAAACAATTCCAATTGTCCCAACGTTTGGCGATCAACCATGGCTACTATCACAGTTTTGATTCGGCATTCCGGAAAATGGAGCGAAGAGAATTGCTATGTAGAATATAGCATTGACGGGATAGTGTTGAAGGAAT
>JAJOOR010020904.1:0-14166 GCA_036250505.1 Solanum acaule | reverse complement strand
GCAATTTCTTTCTTATACTATGTCATTTGCCTAATTTTTACTAAATTATTTATGTTGTTTCTTGGATTTTAATTGTTTCATCTATTTTTTTTTTGCACGAAGTGTTAAATATGAAGAATATTTGAAGCGGGTAGGAGCACCCAGTTGACCATCAAGATGTCAGGCTGTGTGCTTCCTCTCATAATTAGCAGATTGAACCTAGGCAACTTCCACTTTTTTATTCCTATTTTAATTCAGCCAATTTATTCATTTGTAGCTTTTTGATGGGGTCCAGTTCAACCCTTTTCTTTTTTTTTGCCACGTGTCGATGGAGAAGAGTGTGTTTATTCAGTCTTCTTATATAGTAATAAAATATATATATATATATATATATATATGTTACCTTCCCTAATTATTACAGCAACCTAACCTTCCAAACATTATTTGTTTTATCTTACCCCCAATTTGAATCATTACGTTCCTCAACTTTGCACCTTTCAATTCTTTAATCTTTTTCCACTATTCATCATACAGACCCACTAACGATAATTAACCAATAATATACAATTAGAATGCTGGAACAATTTCGGTGAAACAATTACCTGAAGCCGTCTTTCCAATCTTTGCGACTCTTTTGGTTTTCCTTTCTTCTGCAGATTAATTATTAACCCTAATTATTATATGACTAATTATAAAAGAGGTAAAATTTGTTCACTACTAATTTTAGTGTTAATTCTTTAACCAACAACTAAATTAATTATTAAAACTACCCCACTAATTTAATAATATAGTTATGAATAGTCCAAAATACTCATTTAGAATCTATCGAAAGAGTCTTTTATGCAATAAAAAGCACTAGTACTCAAAACGACCAAATGAGTCGTTATATATATACATATATATATACCTACCTTCTTAAACTGTAGTAAGAAGAATTAAAAAAATTCATGTGTATTTTCAGCTAACACAACTAACTAAAAATATCATAACTTGAAGAAAACTTTAGTAGAACCTAAAAAGATAGAGAAACAAAACTTGAGGAAAATGAATCCTTTTTTTTTATCTTCATACACTGTTTTTTGTGGATGTGTCTTCTTATCTTCTCTTTGAGATATTCATTATTTGGAAATATTCAATATAATGCCTTAAATTCTACTTATATAGTAGCTCCGCCCCTGTATTAACCCATTTGAAATCATAGATGAGAGGGAGGGAGTTAAAATAATAATGAACATAATTAGGTGGAGTTGTTATATTTACATAATTGAAAATAATAATGAACATAATTAGGTGGAGTTATTATATTTACATAATTGAGAGTTAGTGGAAATAGAAAGATTCATGCACTAATATGATAATTTATCATTTATATTTAATTTATTAAATAGTTTATAACATTTTAATTTAATGTAGGGTCAGTAAAGTAACAAATCACTATAAATTCTCAATAATAACAATAACAGAATATTAGAATGCTATACAATAATAACAAATAAGAAACATAAACATTACATAAATCAAATAAAAAGATACAAGAGAAGAGAGTATATAATTTTATTAGTATTGTTTCATCTGTTTTAAGTGTGTATAATATTGTGTCAAATATCATTATTTATAGGATAGAATTGAGGAAGACAGTTCACGAACAATTGTCATGACTATGACATTAGCCCATTTGAGATCTTGGATGAGAAGGTGGGAGTAAAAAATAATAATAAACATAATTAGTGATAGTTATTATATTTGCACAGTGGAGAGTTTGTGGAAATAGATATTCATGTACTAATATGATGATTTACCTTTTAATATTTAATTTATTAAATGTTTATAATATTTTAATTTAATACAAGGGAAAAATAATATCTAACTTTTACTTAAAAAAATTTTCACTTTTAATAATATATGATGTCATAATATCTATTTTTTTGTTGTTGTTGTTTTCTTGTGATAAGAGACAATAGCAAAAGTAAGCACTACTCCTCGATGTCATATTCTTTAAATTGATATCTACTTTTTTTGTGATATAATAGATAGCTGCAGAAGTCCTTTTTCCCCCTATTATATCATTTTATCATCAGAATTTGTATAGACAAAAATAAAATAAAATGTGGTGTATGTTTAAAATGTAACCTTAGAAGAAGTTTAATGAACAAATATTTGTTGATCTGAGAAACTTAATTATATCATGATTTACTCAATCTACAATTATTAACACGTCTATCTAAAAGTGGTGTACGCAAAATCTTTATGTCCTTCTTGTTGATATAGATGTTTTCCTCAATATTGAACATGACATGTTAAGTAATCGAAACTATATTTTGATTGTTGTGATGATTATTTGTTTTTTTTTTTCTTTTTGTTGTTCAATTGTCAATTAGTACGGAGTAGATATACACTTTATATTGAAATATAGTTTCAAAGTGGCACAAAATTAACCACTACAAACGGTTAACATTGAATTCATGCTAACACGGGCGATACTTATTTAGTATTTTAAATAGGAACCATGAAATTAGAATTCCCTTCTCTTTTTTGAACTCACATATTTGGTGCTTAATCATTTAGGCTAAGAGGCAGGGGCGGATCTATTAAGGGATGTGGGGGTGCCATGCCACCCCCGAACTTCGGCAGAAACTTTATATATACATAGGTATATATATATATATACTATATTTATATAAATATAAAGTGTGCCACCCACAGAACAAAATTGGCTTGTGGTGCCATGGTAGGAGGGCAACTTTAGAAGGCTGATGTTGTGGGTTCGAATCCCATTTGTACCTATTTTTTTGAGAAATTTGCTGCAGACATTTTTTTAAGAAAAAGGAAATTGTTGCACACGCTCTTTTAAGAAAAAATAGAGAACTAAAATTAATTTATATAGAAAAGATGAATAATTTAATCAAATATAAAATTAATTTAATCGATAAGTCTATTTGGCACCCACGGACTCTAAATCCTGGATCCGCCACTGCTAAGAGCTAAGACCAAAATATTGATATTTTGGCACGTGTATTATATAGTTATGCCCCACAAATTAGCCCTGGCCCCTTGGCCTTGTATCATCCAACTTATATATTTCCTTTTTCAAAGAAAATGTAATAGGCTCCTTAATTAGTTTTCTTACCTATTTTTCTTAAAAGTATACAAGCTATGAATGCTTTCACATTTTCCTTCACTTATACATTATTATTACCATACCCCAAAACTCTTCTTTTTTCTCCTAATAGGAAATCTTCATATGCATCTCCACAAGCCATTCCAAAAAAATCATCATCTACACAACATAATAAACTTAAACCCCTAAAGAAACCCTTATTAGAGCCTTCATTTCTAGAAGTTTTCTTGAATGCATGTGATGATTTCATCGACACGTACATCGATCCTCCACGTCATCCTTTTATTGATCCAGAATGTGTTCTGTCTGACAACTTTGCTCCTGTTGACGAACTTCCTCCAACAGAATGTGAGGTGGTAAAAGGCACCCTCCCACCATGTCTCAACGGTGCTTACATTAGAAATGGCCCAAACCCACAATATTTTCCTCGTGGACCTTTCCATTTCTTTGATGGCGATGGAATGCTTCACTCTACTAAAATTTCTCAAGGCAAAGCAATATTTTGTAGTCGTTATGTCAAAACTTACAAATACTTGGTAGAGAAAAAAGCAGGATATTCAGTCATTCCTAATGTCTTCTCCGACTTTAATAACCTTATTGCCCTTGTGATTCGCGGAGCAATGTCTATAACTCGAATTATAATTGGTCAATTCGATCCAAGCAATGGTTTTGGCCACGCAAATACTAGCTTGGCACTATTTGGTGGCAAATTATTTGCTCTTTATGAATCCGATATTCCTTATGCTATAAAATTGGCCCCAAATGGTGATATCATAACTATTGGTAGTCACAATTTTGATGAAAATCTTTCTATAAATATGACAGCCCATCCTAAAATCGATCCAAATACTAATGAGGTTTTTGCCTTTCGATACGATCCAATATTATGTCCATACTTAACTTATTTTCGAATTCACCCTAACGGGGTCAAAAGTCATGACCTACCAATTTTCTCTATGACACGTCCATCATTCGTTCATGACTTTGCCATTACAAAAAAATATGCCATATTTCCCGATATACAAATTGAAATGAACCTTTTAGGGCTCATCACCGGTGGAGCACCGGTGGGTACCAACTCGAGAAAAGTACCTCGACTTGGGGTGATTCCTCGTTACGCGATAGATGAGTCAGAAATGAGGTGGTTCGAAGTACCAGGGTTCAATATGATGCATGCAATAAATGCGTGGGAAGAAGATAATGGTGATACGATAGTAGTGATTGCTCCAAATATATTATCGATAGAGCACTTTTTGAAAAGATTGGACCTAGTTCATGCAAAAATTGAACAAGTAAAAATCGACTTGAAGACAGGGAGGGTAAGTAGAAATCTAATGTCGAAGAGGAATCTTGAATTGGCATGTATCAACCGGGCTTATATTGGCAAGAAGAACAAGTACGTACATACAATTAATTATGATTTTTGTTTTAATTTTTGTATCGCATTATTTAGATTTTTTTAAAAAAATTATCAGGTTAAGTTGACCTATAGTAATTAATAAGAAGAATAAGAAGTTCTTTGGAATTTGATATATTAATTCAAATGCTACCTATACATGATTTCATTCATAATATGTCTTTTCTAATATTTGTCTTCTTGTTCTCTCCCCCTCAATTTTATACTATATTTAGTCAGTTTTAATTTAAGTATTTTACTTTTTTATTTTATTTCAAGAAGAATACTTTTTTTTTGAATATTTTGCAACTTTCCGAGTTTAATATTTTGTATGACTAATTTAAAATTAAAAAAATAAAAATTCTTTCTTATTTTATTAAATTAAACCACTTAAATTAAAATAAAGAAAGTAGTAATTTTTTTAATCAAATTTATACATCATCACATCACAAGAGTTACACTCTCTCTAAGTGGGGTCTTTCTCTTTTGTAAGAAGTGACGGTCCTTTAAACTTGTTAGTAAATTTTATTTAGACACTTGAATTATTAGACAAAAAAAAATCGAAAAAGATTTTGAGTGTGATTTCAAGCACCCATCATGTAGATAAGTTAACCACAAAAGATATGTCACCTCCTATAATTTTAATTATCAGCCTCAATTGAAACAAGCCTGAGATTTTACGATTTATTGAGATTAATAGATATAATAAAATGGTGGTAGTGGACTAGTGGTTAACGTATCTATGTAATGTGTGCTTAAGAACATTCTTAAAAGCTTTTTCAAAATTTGAATCGAAAGTATCTAAATAGAAACACCTCCATATATTCAAATATTCAATGGAAACATGTCACAATTAAATATTTACAGATAAATTTAAGAAGTTGCTAATGTATTGTGCTTATTAAGTTATATACCACTTTTTCTATACCATGTTACTTTACATTTGTATTTTTTGTTTTCATTATTAAAGGTACATATATGCAGCCATTCCAGACCCTTTGCCAAAGGCAAAAGGTGTGGTAAAATTGGATGTATCCATGTTAGAAATTGATCAACAACTTGATTGCATAGTGGCCACAAGAATTTTTGGACCAAATTGTTTCTGTAGTGAGCCCTTTTTTGTGCCAAAGGACCATGACAATGTATTTGCAGGTAAAATTTATCATACAACCATTCATTATATATTTTTATTTATTCTATTCTATTCGGGTTTATATCACGTATGGTCATTGAATTTTAATTAATATAACAAAAAAGTTACTGTATTTTTTTTTTTTTTGGTCAGACTAAAATAACTTAGATTAATTCGCTATAATAGTAATGTCACAACTCACAACTGTTTCTGTCACGTTAAAATAATTGAGGTTGTGGTGGAACCACGTTTGTTCAAGAAGAGTTAATTGACATCCTCTACATCAAAAACTTAATGCGACACATAGCGATAAAAAATTGAGATTGTGGTGGAACCATATTTGTCCAAAGGGGAGTCAATTGACACCCTCTTTGTCAGAAAATTTGCACAACATAGATAGATCAAAAAAATTATTTTAATGTATAATATGAACTATATTTTAACGCTTTATTATATAGTTAATTCTTTATATTTTGAATCAGCTGATGAAGACGATGGCTATGTGGTGTGTTATATGCATAATGAGAGCACAAGAGAATCAAGTTTCATGGTGATGGATGCCAAGACTCATGATCTTGAAATTGTGGCTGTTGTGAAATTGCCTCATCGTGTGCCTTATGGTTTTCATGGAATATTTGTGAAGGAAAGTGATCTTAACATGCTATAGGAAAGTTGTTAAGTTTGGGTTGTCTATATAATTTTTTACTGTTTATCTGGATTATGTTCTTCACGTAGCATTTAGATAAAATGACTATAAAATTACATCATACTTTCATGTATTATGAATAACGTATACTCAAGGGTATGGTCTAGTGATTAGTGAAGTGGTCGACAATCTTGAGGTTTTAGATTTAAAACTCAGTGGAAGACAAAAAACACTATGTAATTTTTCTCATTTGTCCCAACTTTAATGGCAAAAATTACCTGATATTTGTTGTTGGTGCTTACGTAAAAAATTGTGAAAGCTTTAAAATTTAGTTCTCTTATAGTAGGAATTTTTTTATATACTTATATTAATAAAACTATACACATCGAATGTACGACGTAAAAAACAATATTGATCTTGAATTTATTAAGTATGCACATAAGATGATAAGAAGATCAATTTTTCTTAATTATTTTCTTCAGTTCACCTAGATTAAAAAGAATATTTAAGAATTTTTTTTTGTCATTTCGGAATATTTTAATAGATTGCTATTTTAAAATTCTGTGACACTGTGTTTTATTACTACATGAAGCGAGACCAAGTTATAACATATTAGATAAGTTTCTTCAATACGATCATTGATGTAGCCACATGTAGTGCAGAGTGATCACTTGAACACCCTTTGTTCAAAAATTATATAAAATATATAGATAAAAAAATATTAATTTTCATACATATATATTAAATTTTGAACATTCTTAATTATCAAAATTTCTGATTTCGCCGGTGAAAACGATATGTTTGAGTTGGCCAAAGGGAGATAGAAAAATGAAAACTTTCTTAATCATTCAAAACAATGAAAAGTGTATGGTTGTATGAAATTTTCCAATAGTTTGGCAAGGAAAAGGAAACTACATCAAGAATATATTGTTGGGACATAATTTAAATTGTGGCCACAAAAATAACTTTTTGTGCAAATTCGAAGTCTATTTGTACAAAATCCAAAGTTTATACAGAAATATATAGAATGAAGATAATACCAAGTCATATTTCGAATCCATAGCTTTACGATCCTTTCTATAAAGCTTTCTTAAATTTGGAAGAAATATAAACAATAGCCTCAAATCATTCTATTCGTGCAAATCGTCCATTAATTGTGCATATCAAGTATTAATAATATAGCCCAAAATAATATGGTAGATAGGTCGAGACTAAGCCTAAGTCCTAAAGGATATATTCGAATTTTTTACACTGTATAACCATTCACCAAAATAATAATCCATAAATACATATGTTTTCCACCAAAATAATAATTGATACATACATATGTTTAGTATATAATATAAATATTTTATACATAATAATGTATTATATTTAGCTACCGATTGTAATTCTTGTGGTCAAATGTGTTAAAGGTCCAATATATTTGAGTGTATATGTCTCCTTTTTCACGTATGATATGAGACGATAGCAACCTAAAAATGAGATCACACTCTAATTGCTATAAAATATACACACTCCACGATAAATTATACAACATCATTTACATTCTAAAAGTTCTAAAAAAATTTATACTATAACAACTTTCAAGAGTTCAAATTTATTAATCTACTCACATTTTAAAATTTGATCTTTGATTGTTTTTCTAGAAATTCAAGACGAAAATTAGTACTTTATGTTTTTTTTTTAGTCATAGCTTTCTACAAGATTGTTTTAATAGTGTTTATTAAAAGATAGTTATTAAATAAAAATATTAATAAATTACATTTTATAATTACTAGTCACTTAATTTGGGACGAAACGAGTTGAAAATCTAAATAAATAAAGGGAAAAGAGACAAACATACCCCCAAACTATCATAAATAGTATGCAGATACCCTTCGTCATACTTTTGGGACATTAATGCCCCTACCGTCCTATATGCCATTCACTCTATCGAACAAAAAAAGAACAAAAAAAAAAAGAGAAACTGTGGACAATGCTTCTATTTAATTTCTTGTCAATGAAAGTTACATAATATGCTTTTGTCAACAACATCTCTTTACGCGCCGATATGTTAATCTTTTATAATTAAATATGTGAAAAATTTGTTCGATAATGATAAGCTATGAGATTCGAATTCAAAATTTGTATTTGCTTATATCATATCGAAGTGTGAGTCTATTTCATCTAAAAAATTAAATTGTGTTTAATAGACTACATTTTTATTATTTTAATTATATTGTCAACACTTCTTCTTACATGTAATCATGTTTCTCTTCCGTAGTTCAACACGTGAAAAGTTTGTTTGATGATAATTAACCGTGAGACTCAAACTTAAGACATTTAATTATTTTTAACATTTAATTTACTTTTTAATTTACTAAAGCTCAAATTGATTTAGTGTTAATGGATGCAAGGAAGAGTAGGGAGCAAAGAATATCTTCCACATGGGGCTATATATATAGATAAAAGATTTCCAAGTAAAGCAAGAGAGAATATATTATATGTAAAATTATGTCAAAAAAGCAAGTGCAAAAAGTTCCTTTGGTTTTTTTTCTTTATTTAAGTATTCTATATTTTTAAAAAATAATAATAATTCAAATTTGACTAATTTAAATTGGCACCTACTAAAGTACTCCTTTATAAGAGGTTTTCCATTCTTAAATTTTGATTTTGAGCGCTTTGAGAATGTATTTATAATGGTAAAGGACCTAAGATCAAAGCGAATAATATTTAGGATGAATTGTTCCACATAAAAAGTAGTATTATTTCAATAAGGACGCACGGATCTAACCTTAAAGATATATGATAATAGAAATTAAATAACTTTTGTTTATGTTCTGCATTTGTAATAAGAAATTGACACAATATATTTATAGTTAGTTGACTATCATGAACTCAATTATTATTTTATGTTTACATAAAAATATTTAAAAAATTCATAAATTTCAAAACATGTTCATCTACCTTTAATTTTAGTTATCCCACCACACCCTCCAATCATTTTTTTCTTAATCAACATACAAATAAACAAAGTAAAAGTTTTGTAGATTAGCAAAAAGAACAAACTTTTTCAACTATTAAAATGTTTTTTTTGGGGGGGGGGGGGGTGGGGGTAATGCTACAACCCCAGCCATCCACTACTTCCAAAGACTAAAACACCTAAGAAATGCATGGCTCCACAATTAATGTTAAAGTGCTATACAGAAATTTATATTTTTATGGACACAAATAATTGGAATCTCATTATTGATGTGTTATTCCTTTAATCATTTCCCCTCTCTCTTCTGGTCTAAGTGATTATGAATATATGTTTAAATGAATTAAAAACAAAAAGAAGGAGAAATAGTGTGTTGTTAATGAAATGAGTGATTTCTTTATAAAATGATTTTGAACAATTCAGTTTTTAAGGTTTAGTTACACTCTAACTAAGGTCCATTTCTTTAATATGATATCAGATTAAAGGTGATTCCACCCGATAATGGATCGCCTTATTGAAATAACACACACATTAAATGTCCAATTTTGATCGTGAAGGAGGGTGATATAGTTATACATCGATGTTTAATGAGATGATGGTCTCCTCCTCATATATATGGTCTTGAAAATTTTCCTCTCTTGAACTAGTTTTTGAATATAATTTGAATTAGACTCACGATCCATTTTTTAAAAAAAAAAAAACAAGGAAGAACCAAGAGGTGGAGCTCTTTCCTATTTTTTATTTTTATTTTAAGGGTTTGTTTGGTACAAACGAAAATAAAATATTATTATATAATTTAGCCATTTAGATAAATACTGTAAAGGTGATGGTAGTCGGGGTGGGTGAGGTGAGGTGGGGTGTTGATAATCAATTTCGAATGTCATTTATATGATTTATTTTTCACAGTTTCTCGAGATAATTCGTTATTATTCTGATTTTTAAGTAATATATTTTCTTACCAAAGATATTTCCTAAATAATGACCAACCAAATATCAAAATACATATATTGAAAAACAAATTCAGAAAATATTTTTTAAATTACTTGATAAAAATATCCCTAACAATGTAAAGTTCTATTTTTATTTTTGTGGTTGTTTTCACACAAGTCAACCGACTTATCCAGAATTTGAATTATAAGAGGATTTTTTTTAAGCATCTAAGAATATTCATTATGTTGGAAAAAATTAGATTCCAAAATGCAATTATCTATTGGAGAGATAAATTAGAATCACATGCAGTGGCAGAGCCAGAAATTTCTCAAAAAATAAAATTAGTGAGATTCGAACACACGAGCATTTCCTCATTTTAAGGAGGTGAAATTACTGGGCTATAACAACTTGTTATGTTAAGGGTGTCCAAAATATGTTATTTAATCATTCCGTGTATCATTATACTTGTATATACAATATTTTTATCCAACGTTGGACACCCTGACTATGCCACTGATCACATGATAGTGTAAGTTCACAAGTACAGAATGAAAGGTGGAGTGTATGTAGTCTTATTCTTATTTTATGGTGATAGAAATTCTACAGACCCTCGGCTTGAATAAAGCATATAAAAAATTAAGTATGTAAAGCAAAAATAGTAGTGAAAAGTCATACTGGAAATAATGAAGAAGAGAATAATAGAAATAACAAATAATACAATAACTAATATATATATATTAGTTAAACGAAGAATCAAAACAATTTTTTAGAATCAATTCAACTTCATCAACTTTCTAATGAATATTAGAAAAATTATACCAACAAGATGCTACAAATGTTGATATTTAAGTTTCAAGAATATTAACCGGAAGGTGGTGGTGGTTGGGGATCACTATCTTTTCTATGATTTCTTATGGAAAAGATGAAGAATAATTTTTTTTAAAAAGAGAAAAAAAACTACACTATTAGAAAGAAAGAATGAGAAAAAAACTACACTAATAGAAAAAAAGAATGAGAAAATGAAAAATGAATATTCAACATATCCATGGATGATTGTAATTTATAGATTTGATAATCCATTAGAATAAGTTAAAGAGACATGTTATGTTTAAATAGAGAATATGGATAGATGGAGGTTGTTTATAACTCATTAGATATAATTAGAATTGTAAATTGATTGCTTTTTTTTATTTAATAAATAACTTATTTAATGAAAAGTATTAAGAAAAAAATCTCAAAAAAGGAGAAAAAAGATAAATGTGAATGGAGGTCATAGAGAGGTGTCACATCACCTTATCTATGTTTCTTCCTTATATTATATATAGATATAAATGTGTACAAAAGAGTGGTCATGAATATGATATTAACCCATTTGAGATCATATATATAGATGAGTGGGTGGGAGTTAAAATAATAATGAACATAATTAGTTGGAGTTATTATATTTACATAATTGAGAGTTAGTGGAAATAAAAATATTCATGCACTAATATGATAATTATTCATATATATTTAATATATTAAATAGTTTATAACATTTTAATTTAATTTAGGTTCAGTAACATCCGAATACAAAGTAACAAATCACTATAAATTCTCAATAATAACGATAACAAAATATTAGAATGCTATACAATAATAACGAACAAGAAACATAAACATTACATAAAAACAAATAAAAAGATACAAGAGAAGAGAGCATAAAAAAAAATTTAATATTTTTTCAACTATTTTAAGTATGTACAATCTTGTGTCAAATATCATTAATTATTGGATAGAATTGAGGAACACAGTCCACGAACAATTGTCATGACTATGACATTAGCCCATTTGAGATCTTGGATAAGAAGGTGGGAGTAAAAAATAATAATAAACATAATTAGTGATAGTTATTATATTTGCACAATGGAGAGTTAGTGGAAATAGATATTCATGTACTAATATGATGATTTGCCTTTTAATATTTAATTTATTAAATATTTATAATATTTTAATTTAATACAAGAGCAAAATAATATCTAACTTTTACCTAAATTTCTTTCAACTTTTAATAATATATGATGTCATAATATCTATTTTTTTGTTTATAATATCTTTTTTTTTTTGTTGTTTTCTTGTGAAAAGAGACGATAGCAAAAGTAAGTACTACTCTTCGATGTCATATTCTTTAAATTGATATCTATTTTTTTTGGGATAAGGGTCTGAAAATAACCCCAACTTTGGTCGGATTTGCTGTTGTGCTACTAAACTTTCATAAGGACCTATTACCTCCCTAGACTATTTAATACCGTATTTTTTACCCCCTGAACTATTTAATAGTGTATTTTAAAGGTATATATGTGACCACGTGGACACATTACTATTTATAATTTTGCATTATTTTTTATGTCCACGTTGGTAAATATATATGTTTAAAATACAGTATTAAATAGTCTAGGGAGGTAATAGATCCTCATGAAAGTTTAGTATCGCAACAGCAAATCCGACCAAAGTTAGGATATTTTTCAGACCCTTATCCCATTTTTTTTTGGTGATATAATAGATAGCTGCAGAAGTCCTTTTTTCCCCCTATTATATCATTTTATCATCAGAATTTGTATAGACAAAATAAAATAAAATGTGGTGTGTGTTTAAAATATAACCTTAGAAGAAGTTCAATGGACAAACATTTGTTGATTAGAGAAACTTAATTAGATCATGATTTACTGGATTTAGAGATATTAACACGTCTAACTAAAAGTGGTGTAAAATCTTTCACTACAAGAAAAGTGTGTATTACTTGGTGATTTTCCTAGGGATTGTATACAGAAATTCACAGAAAACTTAGTTTCCTGTGGATTTTCCTGCCAAAAAGAATCCGATGGTAAAACCTTCCTAGGTAATTATTTCCTACGAATTTCAAAATCCCCAAATAATTTACCTAGGGATTTATATTTCACATGTAAATTACTTGCGAATTTTCTTGCAAAAATTACTTTAAAAATTCGATTTTTTTTTGGTAAAAATTAACAAAATAGAAATTTTCTTACCTTTTTTTCCATAAGTAAAGCCGCATGAAGATATTCTAATAATTTTCAAAGAAACTTCTTGTAAGAAAATATTAATTATTATCTCATATTTAATTATTTAATTTATTAAACCCCATACATATATACACCACCTATTCTTCTTGAATACTTGTATTTAATTCAATTTTCCACATATACACCTCTTCTTGATTACTTGTATATTTGATACAATTTTCCACCTATATTAAATTCAATTTTCCACATATACACGTCTTCTTGATTACTTGTATATTTGATACAATTTTCCACCTATATTAAATGCACTACTTAATCCCAACCCACTACCCAATGCCCAACCTATACTAATTGCTACATTCTCACAATAATCTAAGTCATAACATTATATATGGAAAATTCTTTATGTATTCCGTCGATGTGGTACAACTAGTACTAATGTCAGTACAATAATTTTTAGTGTTTTTCTCTGATTTGATTAATTTTTAAAGCTAAATTTAATTAAATTAATTAAATATTATAATATAATTTTAATATTTATAAATTACACAAAAAAGAACTATAAAGTGATCTCATATTAATATGGTAACGAAATATATGTTGAATATTGGTTAAAGTTCATGTGATTTAACTCTTAAAAAATGAAACATGGAAATTATTTATATATTTAAAATAAATCACTACCACAAAACATATCATGAAAATTTTATGTTTACACTCTCTATGAGATAATATCCATAACTAAGCATATTAAACGTAGACAACATTTAAATTATACATACAAAGTTCTTATAAATAAATAATTAAAACTATAAATATTTTTATAACTTTAATGTGGAAGGAAGTTATAATCAATAATTGATAGTATATCTTGTTAGGTATGTGCGGTATTTACAATTTAAATTTATCTTTTAATAATTATACTTAATTATATATTGGGAAATAAATATTATAGAGAAATTTTATCATTTTTAATATTG
>JAJOOR010020902.1:0-12306 GCA_036250505.1 Solanum acaule | reverse complement strand
AAGTGAGGACAGAGTGGAGGAGGAAAGGAAAAGAAGAGGTATTTCCTCTTTCAGTAATATCATGCATGGCTCTTACATATAAAATATGCAATTTTGATAAGTTAGTGGACAATTGAGCTTTGATTGTCTTTCTTACAGCTTCTTTTGAGTTGATGAGGAAGGAACAGCAGAAGGTTCTTCAAGAGAAGCAGAAACCGAATGTAGAGAAGCACACAGCTGAATTTGATTCAGAAATCTCGGTACTGCTGGAAGATGATAAAAACGATCGGGGGCTTCTAGACAAGAATACTAAAGTAGATATAATGGCCAGCCAGCCTATCACAAATAATGATTCTGCAAAATCAATTTCCTCTTTACAGAATCTTCCATCTAGACCGCTTGTGCCCCCGGGCTTTAAAACCACTGTTATGGATAAGACTTCTGGCTCAACAACTTTGAACCATTCATGTTTGACAGAGGTACTTGTACATCTCTTAGTTTATCTTATACATTAACATCAAATTAGGTGCATCATTATTAGAGATGGAGTAAACCACTCTGCATTGTGTATTGTTTGGCTTGGTTATCCGCTCAGCATTGTGCATTTATTTTCCTGGATTTTAGTGTTCTTTTCCTCCCTCTCTTCTTAATGATGGGCTTCAGGAAAGGGATCCAAGATATTTCTAACATTTAGGGCTGTCTTCACTCTTCAGCAGCCAGGTGATACAATGCTGTTAAGCAGCCTAATCCTTTATAATGTTTAGTAGCGTAGTCTCATTCCTATGTACACACAACACACATATACTATCTATATATATATCTATATTATATTAAAAACACGAAAGTCCTTAGCGAAATGTTGTTTGCCTTTTTACCCTTTGAAATTTGATTTCACATTGGAGTAAATTGTCATTTAATTATTTTCTTAATGTTTAGGACTTTAAAATTAACTAAATTTTGACTATTATGATCATTATTTATTTGAATTAAATAAGAACTCCTAATAATTAGGAATTTAAAATCAATTACAATATTACTTAAATAAAAAATTTCCTTGATATTTATTTTATATTCCTTCTATCCCACATACACACTTTCTTTTTTAGTTGATCCCAAAAAGAATGGCACGTTTCCTTATTTGACAAATATTTTATAACACTATCAACATTTTATCCATGTTGGGTTCCACTTATTTGGTAAAAAGTTCACAAAGGTGTACTCTTCTATTTAAAAAATTCGTTTATTTTAAGGGTAATATTGGAACATAACAAAGTCTTCTCATATTTCTTAAACTTTGTGCCTAATCAAACTACATCACATAAATTGGGATGAAAAGAACAATTTATTTAGGTTTAGTTTTCTGCCTATACATAATTATTTCTAATTTGTTTTGGTTTGGTTAGACAATAATAATAGAAGAATCAAGAATGAATTTACATGGATTTTCAAATACTTCTTTTGTCCATGAGAACTAAAATTCTACCTTGTCTTGAAGTTCTAGCCCCACAAGGCCATACGATTGTCTATATTTTTTATTGTTGATGCTCATCGTCTTCTAACATTGTCATGATCCGGTATTCCTATTAAATAGGTCAAGGAGATTGAGTGTTTTATGGTTAAAAAAGATGATTTAGATTTTTCTCTCTCTTCTTATTTAGGATTTTGAAATCAATTAAATTTGCTTATTGAATATTTTTCTTATTTGAACTATATTGGAAGTTCTAATATTTTGAATCTAAAATCAATGTATAATTCTAAAAAAAACAACATAATTAACCATGTATAATACTTTCCGTACTTTTTTAATATGTAGGATTTTGAAATCAACTACCTTTTGCCTAGCTCGAGTGGCAAAAGGTGGAGGATTTGTGGCTTAGGTCGTAGGTTCATACCCCACACCATGCAAAGTGAAGCTCGGTATTTAAGTGGAGACTGAGTTTAGAAGACTATGATTGGTCCAAAGGGTGGGTCACCAACGTATTTCTCGGTTATCAAAAAAAAATCCTTCCTTATTTGAACTGTGTTAGATGTCTTAATATTTAGGACGTTAAAGTCAATTAAAATTTAATCATCTTAAATAAATTATATCCTTATGAGCTAGTGCTAAGCATTTTAATCAACAAAAAATAAATGATTTTGTTTAATGTTGAGAGAAAATAATGAAGTCTCGATCTTTGAATTCATTATTAGATAAATAATCCAGTTCAATTGCACCCAAGAGTGTGGCCGTGTGGCTTAGTGGTCAATGTCATAGGTTGAGCACCATGAGGTCTGAGGTTCAATTCTCATCAGGGACAAAAACACTAAGTGATTTCTTTTTATTTGTTCTAGCCTTGACGGACAGAGGCAAGGCTAGAACAGAGTTACCTGGTACTTGTTGCCGGTGGGAGGTGACATGTATGCCATGGAATTAATCAAGGTGCACGAAAGTTGATTCAGACACCATGGTTGTAAAAAAAATCCAATTCCGTTCTTTTCCATATTCATCATATAAAAAAAATAAAATTGTTAACATAATTTTTTTCAAGTCTTTGATTTAACTTATCTTGTCATATTAAATCGTATTATTTTCTCCTTGCATGCATGTGTCTAATTCCTTTCTCTCTTTCTTTGTTCTCTTCTTGCCCTTTCTATTCTTCTCTTTCGAGCCGTGAGTCTTTCGGAAACAACTTCTTTGCCCTACAAATGCTTGGTTTAAGGTCTCCATACATCTTACTGTGCCAGACCTCACTTGTGGGACTACACTAAGTATGTTATTGTAGTTTAAATTTTTTTATGTACATAGGGAATCTTAATGTTTAGGACTTTAAAATCAATTAAAATTATACCTTTTTCCCCTTATTTGAATTATATGGCATAATTTCTTAATATTATAAAAAGTAAAAATTGTGTGTTGTAAATTAAATATGACCTTTCGGGGTGTCCCAGGGGTTTGTGCTTGGGATTTCCATGTTGGAGGTGTCTCAAGTTTGAAACCCCTTGCCAACGAAAGCAAGGGGTTTTCCTTCTGGGTTGAGCTCGTCGCACCGGGCTTGCCTAGTGTGGGTTACCTCTCATGTGTGGTTTGCAAGCTATTGCATAAGAGCGGGGTTTTACCTTGTGCCGCTCCCAGTTGCGGGTTTCCCTTGTCATAAAAAAAAATTAAAACTGAAACATTAATACGACAAATAGTCAATATCGTTTATTGGAAACAAATAAAAAAGAGGAAAGTAGTGGAAAATTACTTAACACACACACTCTCTCTTATTTTTACATAATTTTCTTCAAAGGTTTTTACATTTTTATTTAATATATAAAAATAGTAAATTAGTTTATTTATGGAATAAACTACTACTAAATTTAGGACTTTAAAATATTGATAGGTTGATGAATTTCTTTGAAAATAAATTATGAAACTAATTCATTTGCAACCATAAGGTGTTAGTAATTTCCAAATCAGTCCTCTAATTTTTTTTTTTCAAATTACATGGCTTTTAATTAGCCAATTCTCTTAACTCTAACATATTTTTTTAAAGGTCAAATCTGTTTGCTTTAGTGAGGATCAACATAAAGTACTTAAATGAACCCTACACTATTTTATTTTATTTGTTCTATTTATGTTAGAACATTAGATTAGACACAAAATTTTAGTAAGGCGTTTAACACGTTAGTGAATTTATTAGAAGCACAAAATTATTACTTTAAATAAGTGATTGTGATAGTTGCACATGTTTTTATTTCACTCCTCTTAAGGAAATGAATTTTTATATCAAGTGAATCTAACAAGTCATGTCATTAAGATTTGAGAGTAGAATAAAAATATTAATAGATAATTTTAAGGATAAGGATATCAATACAGTATGCTTTATTGAATTGAAGTACAAATCTTATTAATGTGTGTAATCTCACAATAAAAAATCCTATTAATATGTGGGTGCTGCAAAGTTGAAGATTGTGAATTTTGTACAAACTACTACTACTACTAACTATAAGAGCAAAAACAAGAAATATCTATGTATACTAGTTTGTACTAGAGGGTGTTGCCAAAAAAACATAATGAAACGGAAAGAAGAGTGAATGAGCCAAAGGATCAGGAAAGAAGGGTTCTATCCATAATCTATTGCAGGGGCTTTTTGTTTGTTGTACTTTTTTGTACCTTCTTGGTACTTTATTAATGAAACATTGAAACTTATACCTTATACAAAAGAAGGGTTCTTTTCCATGTCATATACTCAAGTTTTTTTTACACAGCTTGGTTTTGCAAAAGAGGAGCATGTCATGTGGAGGTGGGGATGTCCTTTCTATCTTCTTGTGGTGGAGATGTTCCCATTCCTGTTGTTACACAAAGATATACTACTTAAAGATGTAGAGCTTTCAAGATCTCTGTGTGAAAATAGTTCATTGATTCTATGATAGTCCATTCAAGAACCGTGATATTGGCTAACTCACATTTCCCTACTTGATTAGTCCACCTCAGTAATTTACTCTTGGTCCAATGTTATAACTTTAGAAACTGCACAAAATCCAAAAAGACTGAACATAGAGAGCAATAACCATGTGGTTGTGCGCATGTTACTCGATTCAATGTTTATGGTATTTGAGTTGTATCCGTTCACATGGTACATTTACAATTGACGTCAATAGGCCTTGATCGTTTTTTTTCCTGATATCAATAGGTCTTCATGAACCACATTTGTATTTTCTTTAATTGTCTGCTTGTCATATCACTTCTACAGATAGGGAAGCATGAAACTGAAGAAATTTTATTGGAAGCCAAAGCCGACGCCCAAAATGGTATCCATCAGAGCTTAGAAAGAGAGAGCTCCCAAGAAATTAGTTCGAGTGATCAACTTGAGCACAGTAGTTTGCATGCTTCAGTTTTGAAGAAGAATGACCAAATTGTGAACTTGTCAGTGGGTTCAGATGATTCTGATAGGAGATATAGCATGAGAGATCATTCACTCCGGACTTCAAGTCTAGAGGAACATGAAGCTTTGAACAAGCCCTCGATTTTGAAAATCAGTGCCCAGAATTCAGGGGGCAAATATGTCGAGGAGTCCAATATCAACAATTCAAGTTCCATCCTGGACAAGATTTTTGGAAGTGCCATTGCAAATCTCACCGACTCTGTTGCTCCAGTTATGGTATGCACGTTTTGTGAGCCTCTACTATTTGAATCTCAATTTGTTATTCCTAATGCGATCCTATGAAGCCCCAACATACTTGTCCTTTTGCAGTTCACCTCAAATTTCTTCATGCTTTTGAAAACAAGTAAATTGAAATGATTTATTATTTAGGATGATCATAATCTTGTACATTGATTCATGAGTAATTCATCATTGGACTTGTGATTGTTTTCATGAATCCTGAGTGTGGTAACAGTTCATTTCATCCACACCAAAGATTACAACAGTATCCTTAACATCGAAAAATAATTTTACAAGATACCCTACTATGACTGGGATTGGTGCAGGACATATACAATCAATAGGAAGGATGTTTTCTTTATTTTTTATTTTGTCATCTGCCTAAATGCTGGGGATCAACTTATGTGTTCCTTTTCCTCTTTTACTGTCCAAGAATATCTCCCTCCGTCCCAATTTATATGGCACCTTTTGACTTGACACAAAGTTTAAGAAAAGAAAGGAAGACTTTTGAAATTTGTGGTCTGAAACAAACCGTAGACATTTATGTGGTTATAATTCATTTCATTAAGGGTAAAAGGAGAATTAAGTTTTTTTAAAAGGGGAATTTTAAGGTAAATTCTTTTTAATTATAGGAATGTGACATTTCTTTTGGGGACGGATTAAGTGTGCTACATAAATTGGATAGAGGGAGTAATAAACAATGTGGACTTATTTAGTGGTCAAAACTTCTCATATTGCTTTCTGGCATCCCTGCTAACTAGTTATTTTTTGGCTCGACCATGTTGCTCAGAATGAAGGTAGTAAACCAAGTGAAACATTAGACTCCAAAGCTGTTCAATCATCGAAATTTGCTCATTGGTTTTTCGAAGAAGGTATATCTATTTCTCCCCTCTCTGCATTTCTTACTGATTTCTATCAAAATCTCTTGAAATCTTATGTAAACAGTCTTATCTCACTTATGTCATTGCAGAGAGGAAGCAGGAAGATGATCCTTCATCAAGCAGGCCTGGTGATCTGCTTGCATTAATTGTTGGTGGAGATAAAAACAGAACACAACCTTTTGAGGCTAATCCTTCAGATCAATTCCCATCAGAATTCTCCTATCATAGTCCTGATCCTACAAGTAAGTTTGTCTCCAATTTACCTTCTTCGCCACTTGGGGGGCCTGAGCCTGTGTACAAGCCCAGTAAAAGGGAGGCAGCACCCACCATTCTTACTTGTGAAGACCTTGAGCATACAATGTTGTCCGAGTTCAGCGAAAAGAAGTCTAATTCGCAGCCACAAGGCTGGAATACTAATCACACAAAGCTTAAGGAACCTGTAATTGTGGATAGCCAGGCATCTCAACACCTCCTTTCATTATTACAGAAGAGGCCAGATCATGGAAATGTGACAGAGAAGTCCAATGCTGGAATTGAATCCTTGGAGGCACGTGGTGATATTACCATGCAAGATAGATCTAAGAAGGAAGATAACAAGGATACACTCACACTTGAATCGCTTTTTGGAACTGCTTTTATGACGGAATTACAATCTGCACAAGCTCCAGTTTCAGTTCAGAGGATTTCAGTTGGTTCTGGACTAAATGTTTCTCTGGAAGCTCAAAAATCGTCCTTGCCTGGTTCTGATGATACCCTTTCTTCTTCGATAATTGATGATAGAGCAACTAAGGAGAATATTGTCTTATCTTCAAATTGCAGAGATCACACAAAGCTGGATAAGGCAGAAAACTGGTTGGGATGCAATGATTCCTTGTATGAAGTCAATTCCTTAAGGCGCCAGACTGAAGCGGTCTCCAGGAATGGTGATTATCGGGCTGGTGGATTTCATCTACCTGAAGGAGAGAGGTTATTTAGTGTTGGTGATCCTTTGGTACCCCAGGTCTCAACGTTTATGCCCACAGGAAATATGGGTAAAGGTGACTTGGTGGCTGTTAATTCAGTTGGCAGTGATCAAATGTCTTTGATGGGTCCAGGAGCACTGCCCTTTCCACGGGCTTCTCATGAACAGATAGAGTCTGAGATGCTGTTTCACCATCTCCATGGTCAACCATCATCTTCTCAGTTTCACCCTTTGCAAATGAATCAAGGGAAACCATTACTTCATCCATTGGATTCTCGTCCTGCTCATTTGAACACTCAGATTTTGTCTGGTCCAGAGGGCATGACTCGACACGATGCTCTTCCAGGTCATCAATTTGCTGGAAATATGATAAGACCTCCTTTTCACCACCCTAATGCTAGGGTGACAGGGTTTGATATTCCTGCTCGTCATCCTATGCTGCAGCAGATGCAAATGTCTGGACCTCACCCCCGTCATCTGCTACATGACCGTCTAAGTGGTGGTCCAGTTCCTTCACATTCCAGTAATCAGGCAGCTGGCTTTGTGCATGAAGCTAACCCGATGCAAGGGTTCCCTTTTAAGCCTCACCAAGTCAATGTTAATGGGATTGGGATGCATATTCCAGGTAAAATTTTGATGTGCTGTCTCTACAGCTCCCTGTCTGTGTCTTGTTCTTCTTTGGATTACACCTCAATAATAAGTTTCTCTTCTTTGATCTTTGCTAAAATAAAAGCAACGGGTTTCTTAATCTTTGCAACACCTTCTGCTTATTTCTCAATTCTACTGTCGCGATGTTGATATTCCATTCTTGCTATCTCCTGCCTGCACCGCCTCACTTGCATTCTTTACTGATGGAAACGACAATACACTTGAATTGCAATTTGTTAGGAGTTCTACTCCATTGGTTACTGCCACCATACACCTCATTGTTTAAATTATCTCTTGTATTTACAGAGAACTTATTCATCTTTCCAAGACTTCCTTTCCTGTTAGATTTTGAATTTTTATCTAGTCAAAATTGAGCCTTGGGGTTTGCTCCCTTTCAAGGTCTCAAGTTCGAAACCCACTAGGTGCAAACAATTTCTGAGGGCCATCGGACTGGGTAAAACCTGAATTAACCGTGGTGCACTTGCGGGAAACTCCTTGCCGAGGGCCTGTGCACCCCCGGGATTAGTCGGGGCTCAAAGAGACTCGGACACCCGGTGCAAATCAAAAAAATAAAAAATAAAAAATAAAATTGGGGATTAACATGACCAAGTTGTGTTTTCGCCATCATCAGCCTTTAGCTTGCCTTTGAAAACCTGTAGGTCTAAATGACTTCAAGTAGGTATCTGCTCATTCTTGTCTATTTTTTCATCAAGCTGCTCATTCTTTTTCCGTTTCTTTCTGCAGTTTCTATCTAGCCGTTTACAAGTAAAACCAGTAGCTATTCTTGTGTTACTATTCAGCTCTTTTTTGCTACAGATTACTCTGTTTGCGAAGCATGTCGGCTTTTGAGACTTGAACTAGTAAATTGCTTTTCGCATGCCTACTTCTTTTCTGGATGTTATGTCTCGAGATATGCTTTGCTGAATATTATTGCACCCTGAAAATCTAGAACAAAGTAGAATATTGTCCACATATCATGTATTGTAAAAAAAAGGTCTTGCACTCTTAGTTCTTTTAATTGGTACCACTTTTCTGATTGAAGATGAACTATTGATGTTTGACCATCTGTGTGAGTTTATATCATATTCTTTTCGTCCTCAGGGCCAGATATCAACAACCGAAACAATCATCCTGATGCCCTGCAAAGGCTTATCGAGATGGAGCTTAGGGCTTCTAAGCAGATTCACCCTTTTCCTGCTGGGCGGGGACAGGGGATGTATGGTCACGAGCTTGACATGGGAATGCGACATAGATAGTTGGCCATGTAAGGTTAACGTCTTTCATGTGGTACTGATATAGACCATCACTTATGGGCAAGATATCAGGGGAAATGACGTAATACTTAGATTCTACTTTTTCGTACTAGGTGGTGGGTTTAGGGTTGCTTGTCTGTCATCTCTACATACATCAGTGAGGAGTGGCTGGAAAGGGCCTCTGTATCAACATCTCTTACTATATTGTGCAAACATGGTTGTGGAAATTCTCGTCAGTTCTTCTTGATCTGATTGTTACCCGCTCGCTCCCTTATCCCCTTCCCTTTTCTTGGACATGTCTTTTATTTTTCCCCGGAAAGAACTGTGTTGTATAGCACCACAATTCAGGCTATTCCTATTTCAATATGGAGGCGGAGTAGCAACGATGGGCATGGATGGTGCTAAAGAAGCTATCTGGTTTCTCTAGTGCCTTGTATTAGTAGATAATTGTTGCAAGGAAAATGCAATGAAAGAAAGCAAAAAGGAGGACAGTGCAACTTATACTAGCTGGTCTATGAGGTTGTTATATCTCGAGTGTTGTTTATAAGTTGTAGTAATTAACTTGGACCTACAATTTTCAACTCGTTTGAATTGCAGGATAAAGATCCTACTTGAACTCACACATTTCTGGAATGGATGAACTTCATAACAAACTAATTCTCTATTTGACCTTAATACTCAAATGAAACTCATATATTCTATTCATGATGATATTTCTAAACAAACTCATTAACAAGCCAAATGAAGGTGTTGTAGATAGTTGTTGGTAATTGCAATGTCACACATTCCAAATGTAAAATAACACTACAGTTACTTCAAATGTGAAAGCATTACTCCCTCCATGCCTTTTTAGTTGTTATATTACGCTTTATGAGAGTTAATTTAACTAATTTTCTAAACTAAATTAGATAACATTAGTTTGATGTTTAAAATAAAATTTTAGACATTCAAAAACTATATGGAGAGTACTATAAATTGCAATATTTTTCATTTCAATATAATGAAAAAATATATCTTAAAACGTTAGTCAAAATTCATATCGTTTTGATTTTCAAAAAGGATACACAGTTAAAAAGTGACTAAAGGAATATTATTTAAGTAGTCGAGCAATATATCATTTGGCAATTGTGATTAGGTGTGTTCTCAGGTGGGTCGGTTATTGGTCAAAATCAAAATCAAAATCAAATCAACTTAATAGGTTTTAAAATTATCAAAATCAAACCAATTTGATACTATATATTTATCGGTTTGGTTGTTATTGGTTTCGATTTGATTTGATTCAGTTATTAACAATACACAAAAATAAAAGAAACATATCATTTAAAATGTGAAAAAGTAATAACAATTTATTCAAACAAAAAATAGTTAAAATGACTGACATTGCAGATGTTTCGATCACTTAATTTACTATCAATAAAGCTTCAAAATTCTATATTTTGCCTAGAAGGAAGAGTGAATTTTCATTATTTGCCTAGAATGAAAAATAGTTTAAATGATTGACATTACAGATGTTTCGATCATTAAATTCACACTATCAATAAAGCTTCAAATTCAGACATTCATATACATGAAAATGATGAAATCAATAAGATAAATGTTCTCACTTGAACATTTTTGCTTTCATAGGTAAATTCTAGAAATACATTTTGATAAAAACATATATAAGATCTTTAAAATTGTTATAATAAAAATAATATATTATATACGTATAATGATAGAAATTATGTATATAATTTGTCGATTTGGTTCAATTATTTCTTTGATTATTTCGAACAAAATCATAACCAAACTAAATACTATCGATTTTTAAGACTATAAAACCAAATCAAATCCAAATAAAATCGATTTGGATAAGTTTTTATCCAGAACACCCCTAATTATTATGATGATTTAAAACCTTTAAATAAGATATGTTACTAAAAAATAAAATAGAATAAAAGAACCTCAAATTCAGTAAATGAATTCCTGCCCCTATATAGAGAGAGTCGCAATACCCTCATCCCCCTAACTCCTCTCGCATTAACAAAAAGGGCGCCTCTCTGTTGCTTGGCGGCAAAGCCAAGTTCTTCGTCCAGAAGAGAAAAGGCCATTGGTGATTTTCTCTCTCTCGCTCTTGTTGATTTTACTTTCGTATGAGTAATTTTTGTATCCATTGGATTGTACTAACTTGTTATCAACTTCAATGGAATCATCACGTTTCTATAATAGCATCCGTCCCAATATTTTGTTTATTAGTTGTACTAGTAGTTTCTGTCTATGATTTCTCTGTATGAATTCTTATTCAACTGGTTTTAACTTTATAAAATTGTGATCGATCTCTAGTAAAAAGTTGGATTGTTGGTCCAGTAGTTTCAGAAGATCTAGGGTTTAATTTTCTAGTTACCAGTACGTTTTTCTTCTTCTTTTTACGTGGAGAAAAGTTAAACCCTAGATTTAAACCTTTTCAAAAATTGCAGGTTAATTTCTGCCAACCATGGTGCGTACAAAAGTTGAAATCAAGAGAATTGAGGATAAGGCTAAAAGGCATACCACTTTCACGAAACGTAGACAAGGTCTTTTTAAGAAAACCAAGGAGTTGGTGAAAAGATGCGACGCTGAAGCGGCTGTGATCACGTTTTCTTTGGCTGGCAATATCTTTGCATTCGGCCATCCCTCGGTTGACAACGTGGTGAACCGCTACATTGCTGCCACGTCTGGTCCAGAGCTCGGTGAAGTTGTTCCGGTTCATGAAGAGGCAGAGGATGCAGTGATTGGGACAAATGAAGATGAAGAGACGTTGGGACTGGAGGTGCCACTTGATGATATGGGTATGACTGAACTTGAGGAGTTGGATCGCACAATGACAGAGATGAAGAAGAAAGTTGTTGACAAAATAGATGGGATAATTTCATGTTCAAAGAATTGAGGATCTTGGATTGGATTGATTACTTTAGGCAGGTTCATTCTATTCATCAAGAATTTTAGTGAATTCTTTAACTACTTCAATGATTGACTTGCATGAAAAGGTGCAGTAGTTTTTTTGATATATTTTTCCTCTTTAGAGAGGTCAAAATAGCTAGTACGTAGTGTTTGATTTGTTCCCCGGCCACTGATTCATATTTTTAGTAGTGAAAGATTAAGAGCCCGTTTGGATTGACTTAAAAAAAGTAACTTTTTAAAGTGCTGAAACTTATTTTTAAAATAAGTAGTTATGTGTTTGGATAAAAGTGCTGCAGTTGAAAAAAAAGTTGTTGATGTGTTTGGCAAATAAGTGCTGGTAAACACTTTTTTTTATCAAAATGTCTGAAATACCCTTTAAGCTGTTAACATGATAAAAATTTGATTAATTTAAGGTTTTTATACTTAAAAAAAAAATTAAAACAAAATTAATTTATATTTTACATCCATAAGTAATAATATTTTCTATCATTCACATATTTCTTTACCACCTTATAAGAGGAATATAAATTCATATTTCA
>JAJOOR010020900.1:0-12806 GCA_036250505.1 Solanum acaule | reverse complement strand
TGCTTGAACAGGGTATAGCACTGCAACTATCACTGCAAGAACTTGCCAAATAGAAACCATTGATGTAAATTAATGTGTTAGCTTCCTAACTTACAAATAGTTTCTCTATATAGAAATGTGATGGCACTTAACTAAGTTCAACATATATTTATACACCTAATCATAACATACATAGAAGGTAAATAACAATTTTGACCCCATGCATATAGGGGAAGTAAGTAGGCGTTTGGACTTTGCACATAGAATTGATTGAAATTTGAAAAAAGAGTTTTTGAAGTTGAAAAAAGGTATTTGGAAATTGAAGTTGTGTTTAGACATGCATTTTACTAGAAAAGAAAGAAGGCTTTCTAAGTGAGAAAACAATTTTCAACCAATTTTGCAAACTTGAAAATTTGAAAAACTCATTTTTAAAAATCATTCCAATGTATAACCAAACAACATTTTGGAAAAAAAAATTCATATCCAAACGGGCCCTAATGTCACGTCCCGCCACTTCGCAGTAGAATTTTGCGTCCAGATAGGGGCGGAAAGGTCTAGAGTTGTGGAGAGATTTCCGGAAGACTCTAGAACCCTCTAGATTATTCAAGAAGGCTAGAGAATTCCCTAGAATGGCTTAGAAGGAAATGGAAGGTCCTAGAGTGTGTAGAAAGTTCTAGAGCTAGGACCAAATTGTAAATAAGTTTAGGGACTTAGAAAGTAATTTAAAATTGTACTTTAGTCCCTAGGAATTAGTATAAATAGGTGGTGCCATTCATTTGCAAGGCATCCAACCAAGAAAGCATCCAACCATCCAAGTTGTAAGCAATCTTCCAAGCTTAATACAAAGCCTTCTTCTAAACTTTCCAAATCTTTCTAAGTCTTTCCTTAAGCATTCTCTTAGCGATCTAGTCTTAAAGGGCTTACTTGAGCTTACGAGATCGTGAAAGATTCGTGAGTAAGTTGTCAAGTGCCGCACGGAGCTTTAGTAAAACTCTAAGTCCGTGACACTAAGGACAGTAACATCCTTTGTAAACTTTGAACACAACAACAACAAATATAATAATAATAATAATAATAATAATAATAATAATAATAATAATAATAGTATTAGTAATAGTAATAGTAGTTGTAATAGTAGTAGAGGTAATAGTGGTAGTAGTAGTAGTTATAGTAATAGTAATAGTAATAGTATGAGCCCTAGGTATTGTGTCGCCTTTGGTAGGGAGCTTTTTATCCCCAAAAGTGGAACTTCCCACTACAAGAAAAGTGTGAATTTCATGGGGATTAGTATGAAAATTTGCAGGAAAATAAGTTTCCTATGGATTTTCATACTAATCCCCAGGAAAATCCACATATAATTCACACTTTTCTTGTAGTGCGATCCGTAGGAGAATTCGGATTAGTTTTGCCCTAGAGCAGGTATTGGACATCAGGTGGAAAACCAAGAAGAAAAAAAAAAGTAATAGTAATAGTTGGCCGGCCTAGTTCTAGGACCATTAGACCTTCATCTATTAAATAGGCTCTAGTAACACGTTTTCTAATAGCACTCACTCACCAGCCAATCCGAACAACTAGAGTATATAAATGGTAAAGCATACACCATCTGTTCCACTTTGATTCTCAAGATGATAAATTTTCTTCTCCTCCCACCTCTAAGGGACCTTAGGATGGTGTTTTCATTTATTGTTTAATCAATTTATGTTAAATGCATGGTCTTCCTTAAAGTATTTACTAAATTGGCAGTTAGGCCATTTTGACAAAAGTTTTACTTAGGTTGGCCAACTTAAATCTATTCTGGTACCATGAAGAAAAGAACTTAGATCTGGTACTAATGGGTACACTACTTAGCTCTTGCATAAAACAATAACTGGCTCTCAATATTTTCTAACACAATGTTATAAAATACTTATTTTCTATATAACTCTCCGCACCCTTACATTATTAGCTGGATATATACCTTGGTAGGAGCCATGGAAAGACTTGAGTGGAGAAATGGTGATGGTGATGGGCATCATCAGGAATCTGGCAAGAATTGTGTCTCGACTTGGCGAAAGCCGGTCGCAGCATCACTGCTGCCGCTCGTCGTGTTGACAGGCTGAAATCTCTCCGCAACCACATTAATTCAGAGGGCCCCCAGTATGCATTCACCCTCGAGGTTGATGTCACCTCCAAGGGTGCTACCATTGAGGCCGCTGTGCAAATGGTTATATCACAATCAAATAAGCATCAGATGACTCAGACATATACTCACAACTGAAGAAGACAATCAGGCCAACTAAACACGCCAGTCAACATAATAAGAATCAACAAGGCTTAAAATCATCAAATCGTAGTTTAGGCAAATCTAACTTTTTCAAAGTGTATTACTTTTAGACATGATGAATTAAGAACTTGCTCTGTCCCACAAGCACTTAATCATAAAATCGGCTAAACTATGTATCAAACACCTTAGAAGTATGTTTTTGGTTGAAAAACATACTTAGAGGTTTCATCTTAACTTACCTTAGCTCAAAATGTATGTCAAGCGCCTCTAACGTCCACATCACACTCACAAGTTCCAATCTACACATAGAAAGTCTTAACAACAACTATTCGTAATAATCAAGTTCAATCCATATTTGTTAGCGAAGATGGAAGAATACTTGAGAAATAGAAGGACGTTTGAATATTTCTACCAATTGAGGCTCGATCACCACTTTTGTTCGATCAATGATAAGATCCATCGATGAAGCGAGCAAGAAACAACTAATGACCATGGGGAGTACAGTCACTAGTAGTTTTCCCCTCATTCCGCTTTTTGTAAATATAGTCGCTAGTAGTTTTCCCCCTCATCCCGCTTTTTGTAACAACCACATAGTTGGTCCATCCACCCATACTTTTTTACCCTCAATAAGCATATAACTAATGTGTCACCTGTGCACACTTCTCTCTGTATGTTTTTAACTTAAGTAATACTCCATATACTAAATAGTTTCTTTCACACACAAAAGGTTGATCATGGGGAGTAAGAAAGAACAAACCCTTTCTTTTTGCAGAGTATAATAGAAATTACTCACAAAACCACTGGGCAAAAGGAACAGGTTGTGAGAGACATAGGGTACCTGAATGGGGTTCATTTGAACCCCTTTCCTGAGAAAATTATACTATTACTATATATACAAGATCAAAATTAACTTTTTACGTATAATCCCCTTGGCTTCTTTAGATGTTTTTCTTCTTTATATTTTGAATCCCCTTATATTCCGTCATTGCAGAGGACTAAAAAACCAAAAGCTGATGTCTTTGTTTGATAAGTAGAATCCTATTCCAAAATGCTTCACCAACCATAAAGCAAACAACTTTTGTGCATTACTCTGGAATCTGTATTACTAACATATGCAAACTCTGCAGTACATAAGCATTACACAAGGATGGTGGTAATTTAAGCATATTTGATGACGCACATTGTAGCTTTTCATCCCAACACTTAATAATTAAGTGATATTATACCCATAAGGATGGTTGTAAAGTGATAACTACTCTTTTATTCTTAATCAGAAGTTTCAGGTTCGAGCCTATCGAATTCAATTTTCAACTAATTAAAAGCAACAATGCAACAGAAAAAGAAATACCTAAGATTAAAAAAAAAGACCTCCTCTTTATCCTTTAAGCTGAAAGCTCTCCCTCCTTCACAGAAACAAACAGAGAAATGGCCGTAACAATCCGACCCGACCCGACCCATGAACTCAGATTCCTTTCCGGTGAACGGAGAGTAGGATTATGGTCGATCTTTGAAGAAATAGGAAAAATTGATACTTATGTTTGTGTTTAGGTACAAAATAGTCCCTTTAAATGTGCTTCAAGTAATTTTGGTCTTTTAATTTTGTCAAAAGTTAATTTCTGTCAATTATTTAATAAAAAAAGCTTTGTCTCTCTGTTTGATTTGTGACAGGAGGTTTCCTGGCCACCATTGAACAAAGGGAACTTCGAGAGATGTTTTGATAAATAGTTGATAATAGTTTTATGTAGAAAACTCGCAAGAAAATGTAATACTGCAATATGTTATTGACCATTATTACAAACTGATCTAACATATGATCTTACAAAATAAAAATCTACATTTCTAGATCTTGGCTTCAATAGAAGAAGACATGGTAAATGGTGAAAAACCATGATCAAGACTAGATTTCCATACTTTGTCAACATCAAACATCATGTCACCACACTCATGCTCGTTCCAACCTTCAAACGCGTGCAGAATTCCAGCTATTCTCGATGCACTCATCACTCTTCTTGGCAGCCAGTTCTTGAATTACAAGACAAAATCAATCGTCAATAAACAATCAAAACTTAAACAGAAAAAATTTACTATGAGGATATTAAATAATCTTTTCTGACCTCACAAGAGTCTACATTTTGAAGATGTTTTGGACAAATCATGGCTGGTGTGCTGAAGTAGAAGCAATCCTCGCGAACTTTCTTTGGTGGAAATGGTGAATAAGGAATAAATAATGTTCCTTTTGGTGCTTTCAATTGTTGCTCATCTTCACTCAATCCATCATCTACTAGCCATGTCTGCAATATATCACGTCAAAATCAATCAACAACTTCCTAATTCTTGAATTATCACAAGATTATATGTTATAGTACTACCTTTGAAACACAAGTACTTTTCGACAAGACCAAATTAGCTGCAGCCTCGGGGGTAAACCTTGCTTTAAGTCCCTCATACTCTTCTTCGTCTAACGTGACAACCTATATATGTATAAAAAAGATTACGATGAATTGCATAGATTAAAGGAAAACCAAAATCAAGGAGCTAGGCTAGTGTAAGAAGATTATTAATACCTGAATTCCTCGTTGACACAAGGTGAGGGCAATAGCACTAGCAACTTTGGACAAACGACGAGCTTGTAGTACCACTTGGGAAGTTCCTTTAGGAATGGAGTTGAGAACCACAGCAACAACTAGGCTACTTCCATCTACCACTTTAACTTTCAGCTCAGGATGCTTCCTTAGGTAAATTTCACCATTGTTATTCAACTTCTCTTCCTATAAAGTAAGTTCCATTTGTATAAGTATCGGCTCATTAGATCTTTAAAAAGATTGAAGATTCTATATCTGAATTTACATCGAAAACTAGATAGTTTGACCTTCGAACTCTGAATCGTCTCACATAAAGAGGGACAAACAGAGGATTTAAGTTTACTTGCCTGATTTAAGAGTCCGAGGCTCAAAACCTTTACGCCTTTCTGATCTGCTTCCATGATGGCTTCCTTGATCAAATTATTAATACTCTTTCTTTGCCATTGACTAAAGTACTGTAAAAAAAATAAACAAGAATCATGATAAATGATAAACAGATCCAAATTAATAGGCAAGACAATTAATCAAAATCTTGAATAAGATATAGATTATTACTTGTTTGCGAAACTTTGGAATAGCCCAAGTTTGTAATTTGAGATCCTTGAACAAATTCCTCTCGATAACAAACGTGTGACTATAAATCCAAGTAATCACTATTGACCATAGCGTGACAGGCCACATTAACCACAAATACCACTTAGAGCTAGTCATGTGAGGCTTCGAGGCCAAAGATGAAAATCCTAGACGGAGATAATAGATGGATTGTAGGGTAGTTAGATGTGTAAGGTGAACCACATCAGGCACTTCAGCTTTTTTCTCAAGTGACTTTTCATACAATGTGTCACTCGACTTGTCCATTGTACCAAAAATATAGTCATATATTGGCATGAAAAGAGAATAATTAGTTCTGAATTGAGTGTGATGTAGTGAATGGTACCTGTGACATCAACACATTCATATCATAACCTGATAGTGTAAAAATTACTCGAAATATGTCTAGGGACAAGAAGAGTACTCACGAGGGCGTATATATCAAGTACTTGAGAGGTGGAAACAGAGAGAACATCCACTTTGGAATAACCTCAAAGTTACAATGGCCCAAGTTGTTCATGAAATCAGTAAAGATGACATAAAGAGTAATTGTAGCTACACAAGTAGTCCCAGTGAATTCTGTTGCGATTACAGGAACAGCAAAGATGGCATAATATGATGCGACCTCAGCAAACGGATGAATAAATGCTGTCAAATAAAGTCCTCGTGAATTAGTAACCTTGTATAAAAGGTTAAAGAACCATTGTTTGAAGGGAATGAAGACGGACTTACCACTGATAGGTTGAGTAACAATAGAGGAGTGGTGATGAGAATGATAACGCGAATAGAGAAAATGGTGATGCAGAGCTCTATGAAACCAATAATAGATAAACTCAACAGGACCAATATGGGTCAATGCAGTTACAATCAACCCATCAGTTCTCCATAGAGGCAAGTGATGAACTTGTTCCATCCTCAGGTATCCAATATAGTATAATAGCCCATTAAATATGATTTGATCATCCCTACATAACAATTCAACCTTAAATCAATTTTTTTTAGAAAAAAAAAAACTTAAATCCATCATGACATGCCCAATTTAATTGGAGTATCGTAGTGACTGATTTAATTATCTGAACTTTCACCAAGGACATAAGGTCAAAAAAATTGTGCAGAGTCAAATAAAATAGTACATAGAGAAAGTATATAAGTTACCAGGTGTTTTCTCTGTCAACTTGATCAAACTCAATGCTTCTATCAACAATTCGATTATTACCCTTAGCAGTCCTGTGGCGCGATAACGATATCCATATCTGGTTGTGAATAAATCTGAAGAGTAGAAATGGAAGTATGGCTATGTATCCAATATCTCCCTCCCTCAAGAATGAGTATATGCTATGACCAACAAATGGTACCAACACCAAGTACTTCATCCCATACCAAAAAACAACATAATTAGCACAATTCTAGCTAACATAAAAATATAGTAACTAACTTCTAACATAATATAATTAAGTAAATATAGTGTACTCTTCAGACGACTTAAGCTTTCAAATGAGATGAAAAATCATGTTTAAGACTACAAGATATTGATGATCTAATGCATTATATTAGGAACACATATTTCCAAGTTCACAAGAAATAAGAGAAATCAAGAAAAAGTTTTGATGAGTACTGCAAAATAAATTAAGAAAAAATATATATGTACCTTAAAGTTGCCAAGGTTTGCCCATGGCCATTCTGTGAGAATTCCAGGTTTAGAAGCCATGTGTGTTTGCTCCTTCCTTGTAAAATTAGCCTACTACTTATAGCTAGCTCAGTCCAACTTGTCTCTATGTTTTGTATATTTTTAATGTGACGGGATATTGTCTGTTTTGAATTAAACTTGTACGATCATTTTTTTCAAAAGGTCATACGCCATTACGAGTATTTAACACTTTATAAGTATTTTCTTTTTTCTTTTTTATTTTTTATATTAGATTTTGTTAACACGCGCCCACTAATAAAAAGCGCCGCACAGGTATTGTCGGGTTAAAACAATCCAAAGTCTACGTTTGACTTATTTAAGATCATAAGTTTCAAAATAACTCTGATTTTGGTTCTTAGTCCAAAAGTTAAAGTAGTTCAAATTTCACCTCTCTAATTAAATATTTCATCTTCGGAAAAAAAATAAATTAATATTTCATCTTTGGTAGGTGTTGAATCTAAAGCACACGGACAATAAAATTATATTTCTTTTGTAGAAATCTATATTTAATTATTACTCTCTTAAATAACTCTGGTGTTGGTTGTTAGTTCAAAACTCAATGGTTCTAAAAAAAATTTCCTCATAACAATAATAACACATTTTGTATAATTCTATATAGTGGAGTATTGTATGCAGGGGCAAAATTTATATTCAAATTACGAGGGACGTGAATCTATGACTTCTCCATAAATTTAACTATTTTTATTATATATTTCTAAAATTGATAGTACAATATTATTGCAGACGCATATACGACAAGAAGGCTAAATGGTGCGCTTTATTGAATGTAAATCTTATTCATACTGATACAAGATAGAAAGATTTTTTTTGATAAATTTTCAACCAATTTTTTTTTTTTTTTTTTTGAAAATGTTAAAGCTACAGTGACTATACAGTACTGTAGAAAAGAAAAGTAACAGTACTGACTTGTGTAAGAGTAACCCAAATTTGACCTCTTTAAATTGAATACTCTCTCTTGGCTAGGTGTTAAAATTAGGCCATGGGATTCGTGCATAAAGCCATTAATCATATGACCTTTTTTGTCCAGATCTAAGGGTGTGTTAGGAGAAAATATTTTTCAATTTTCTTTTCATATTTGATTAATCAAATTTTTTGAATAATATATATATATATTTTTATTTTATTTTTTATTTTTTTTTTAAAATAACTTTAAAATAAGAAAAATGACCCGTTAAATTGTTTAAACATTAGGGGAGCCGCATGGGCGGGGTGTTTCGTCCCCCCTCCGTGCATCTCCCTCCTGTTCTCGGTGCATGCACGATGGATGATTAACGAACTATATATGGCACGAAAAGCATCAAGAAATACTAAATTGATAGGGTGCCTCTTGCCCCCCATTTGCGGTGTTCATGGAGATCTCCACTTCTTTAAAAACAAAAATAAACTCTTGATAATGAATATCTCATCTCTCGCATTGATAAAGTACATAGTAAAAAGAGAAAATACACTTTAAGGTATTCACAATAAAACATTTTCAATAGGTCTCTCCCTCGTCACACGCTATATCTATCTCTCATCATTCTTAGTTTATCCCAAGTAAAATGAACTTTTTTGAGATTTTCATGATTCTCAACTATTCTTTCTGTCCTATATTAATTGTTTGGTTTTCTTTTATACATTTTTTAAGAAATTATAAATAAGAAGGATAGTTTTCCTAATTTATCTTTTAAGATTTTCTTTTTAAATTATTTACACTTTCAAAAAAAGAATTAATCGCAAAAATAATGAGGAACTTTTAATTAATTTGATCTTAATTTTATAACTTAACAAGTAATTTGGAATAATTATTTATATTAACATGGATATATAACTAATATGAGACGGAGGTAGTATATAATACATATATTAATCATAATGATATTATTGTCATTATTGATTGTTGAGATGATAGTTCTATTAAGTGAACAAGATCTACTTGATCGTCATCCTGTTGGAAAATACTTAATATTCTTAAGAAATAATAAATACAATGATCATTTAATTATATCACCTTTTGAATATAATAAATTTAATTTGTTGAAAACTTATTATTATAATCAATAAAAATCAATTAGGAACTAAGTCATGATAAATTATTTTTGAAATATTTTTCAAACTGGATAAGTACCAATTTGATATTTTATTTTATAATATAATAGATAAATAAAAATAAACATTTATCACGTACAATATTAACGTGCATAGTGACAAATCCTTATATTCAATAGCCATGCAATTCTTCCATTAGAAATTGTTGATTAGTCTTGAGTGGGACATAGTTTTTCTTTTTTCAATCAACAGTCCACTATGGAGGCTTTGAAACGGCTCAACCTCGTATATTAAAGAAGAAAATAAGTACATGGAGAGGGACATCGACTATAACCGACAAGAAAAAAGATGAGGTGGATATCAGCTTAAAGAGCATGCCATCGACTCATATCAAATGTAAAATGTTCTCAAATAAAGATAACTTTGTACTTAGAGGAACTTAAACTAGAGATCTTTGATTAATAATGAAGGAGTGTTTATCACTCTATGAACCTTATTATGTCTTTATTCCTCACCTTTTATTGACATTTGAATCCGTAGGCTTATTTTATTAGACTTTAATAACCTTGACAACCTCTTTATCTCTTTACTTTCCTAATGTCTTTTTTACTTTTATGAGATGGTGCTTATACATATCGGGTAGGAGGAGATTATAAGATGGAGAATTCAATCCTTATTGATAAGGTGAAGTTTCAGATGGTCAATCAATACTGAGCTACATATAATTGCATGAAGGTGTATTTTCTACGTATCAGAGTCAAATAATTCAATTTTTAATTAATAGTGCATGAAGTAGTCAATTATATATATTAGGCTTAAGTTATACACAACCCCTTAAAGTTGTCCGCATAATTCACTTAGACATCTCAACTAAGACTTGTACCTATTGAACACTTAAATTATTCAAAACATATACCTATTAAACACAAAGTGCTTACGTGGCAAAATAAGTGTACATCACCACTGTTGAGCGTGTGAATAGGTTCCTATTTCATTTTTTATTTTATTTTAAGATAATTTGTTACTTTTTTCACACCTGCATACATTAACTAAAAAAACAAAAAAAACTCTTAATCAAGAAAAAGAAACAACCCCACCCCACACCCCTTTATCTGTCATCTTCTTCACTCCATCTTAAAAATCTCTTGCACTTCATTTCCGTTCTACTTTTTTTTTCATTTTTTGTTAAAACGAAAACCTGAATCTGTTAAACTTAATTTGCTAGTTAAATTATTGGTTATGTCATCCCCAATTAAATTTTTCAATGCAATGTCATGTTCTTTTTTTAAAAATCCGGCCAAATTTCTTTGCCATGACCCCGCCACACCCCTTTCCCATACACTCCTTGATGATTATTTTTACTAGCGGCATTCCACAATTACTAATATTATCAAAAACTAAAATCAAATGCGTCAAAAATAATTCCGGCGAAATTCCATTTTTTCCGGCAAGACTAATACGAATATGAAATTATTTTCTTTCAAATTGTTAAAAAATTCAAATTCTAAAGAACTCACAACATAGAAGAAGAAAAAAATAATATGAGAATCTAAATTGATGATTGAAAAAGAAAGTGAGATTGAGAGAAATGACAACTACAATGTTGATGGATATCGAAATAAACGAGAGGGACAAGTGTATGAGTGGAGAAAAAAATACGTTGAGACAAAAAAAGGTGGAACGAAGATGATTATCGTTGATTTTAGTCGCGGCGGCTCTGTGTGTTCTGTCAAAGAAAGCGGAAGGATGGACGCAGGGTGGATGGGTGGGGTGTTCTGGCAAAGAAGAAATGAGGGAAAGACGAGTTTTTCTATTATTGTTTTTTTTACTTTTTATTATGGACGAAATGCCACATGTCTTTTTCTTAATCTTTATAAATTACTTACACTTTCAAAAAAAGAATTAAACGCAAAAATAATGAGGAATTTTTAATTAATTTGATCTTAATTTTATAACTTAACAAGTAATTTGGAATAAATATTTATATTAACATGGATATATAACTAATATGAGACGGAGGAAGTATATAATACATATATTAATCATAATGATATTATTGTCATTATTGATTGTTGAGATGATAGTTCTATTAAGTGAACAAGATCTACTTGATCGTCATCCTGTTGGAAAATACTTAATATTCTTAAGAAATAATAAATACAATGATCATTTAATTATATCACCTTTTGAATATAATAAATTTAAATTATTGAAAACTTATAATTATAATCAATAAAAATCAATTAGGAACTAAGTCATGATAAATTATTTTTGAAATATTTTTCAAACTGCATAAATACCAATTTGATATTTTATTTAATAATATAGTGGATAAATAAAAATAAACGTTTATCACAATATTAATGTGCATAGTGACAAATCCTTATATTCAATAGCCATGCAATTCTTCCTACTACTTATAGCTAGCTCAGTCCAACTTTCTTATAATAATAATAATGTAGTCTCTATGTTTTGTATATTTTTAATGTGATGTGATATTGCCCGTTTAGAATTAAACTTATAGGATCATTTTTCTCAAAAGGTCATACGCCATTTAGAGTATTTAACACTTTATAAGTATTTTCTATTTTTTTTTTAATTTTTTATGTTAGATTTTGTTAACACGCGTCCAATAATAAAAAGCGCCTCACAGGTATTGTTGGGTTGAAACAATCCAAAGTCTACATTTGATTCAAAATAATTCTGATTTTGGTTCTTAGTCCAAAAGTTAAAGTGGTTCAAATTTCACCTCTCTAATTAAATATTTCATCTTCGGAATTTTTTTTTAAATATTTCATCTTTAGTTCAAAAGCACACGGACAATAAAATTATATTTCTTTTGTAGAAATCTATACTTAATTACTCTCTTAAATAACTATGGTGTTGGTTGTTAGTTCAAAACTCAATGGTTCTAATAATTTAGTCCTCATAACAATAATAGCACATTTTGTATAATTCTATATAGTGGAGTACTGTATGCAGGGGCAAAATTTATATTCAAATTACGAGGGACGTGAATCTATGATTTCTCCATAAATCTAAGTATTTTTATTATACATTTCTAAAATTAATAGTATAATATTATCTGCAGACACATATATTATAAGAAGGTTAAATAGTGCACTTGATTGAATGTAAATCTTATTCATATCCGTATAAGATAGAAAAATTGTTTTTGATAAAGTTTCAACTAAAAAAATTATTTTGAAAAAGTAAAAACTATAATGACTATACAGTACTGTAGAAAAGATAAGTAACAGTACTGACTGACTAGTGTAAGAGTAACCCAAATTTGACCTCTTTTTAAATTGAATATTCTCTCTTTGCTAGGTGTTAAAATTAGGCCATGGGAAAATTTTTATAATGATAGAGGCCCAATCAATAAGGGTCTGTTTGGAAAGCCACCTGGTAATTGGAATTGGTGTAATTACTAGGGTAGTAATTACTAGCCTAGTAATTACACAGTCTAGTAATTACATTGACCTGTTTGGTTGTCACAGTGTAATTACAGTGTAATTCCCTTTGTCATGTTTGGTTGGACGAATGTAATTACACAGTTAAATTTTAAAATAGATCAGATTTTGAATAAATAATATTACTATGTATAACTGATTGTTAGAATCGATTTTTTAATTTATTATTATTATTATTATTA
>JAJOOR010020899.1:0-15406 GCA_036250505.1 Solanum acaule | reverse complement strand
GAAAGACCACGAGTAAGAAGACAAATGAGAAACACACCAAAAGAGACAGATTTAACGTGGTTCGGTCAATCGACCTACGTCCACAAAGGAGATGAGCAATCCACTATAAATATGAGAGTACAAAATATAGAGAGAAACAACCTCAACCAATTCACTTGGAATACAAGGTACACAAAATTCTCCTCCATAACCGCAACTCTCAAAACCCTAGGACTACATTGTGAATGCTAATTAAGTTAAAAGGAACAAGTCTGTATTTATAGAGTCCTAAAACCTTTTCTACAAGAAAAGGACTAGTCAAAATATTAAAACATTTTCCTAAAAGGAAAACTTATTTATGGTAAGAAACCAGGGTAAATTAACCCCAACATTATACCAGTGATCAACAAATGACTCAACAACCCAATACTTATAATGAATTGTTGTAAGTGCATGGCCACAAGAAATTCCCTTTAGTTGTCATGACCTACAACTACACACCTTTTTTAGGTCAACAACATGTTTATATGGTGGATCATGAATCTCAAAGCCAAGATCACCATTATAAATGTCTTCAAAACCAGCATTTATATCTACAGGACCAGATGGTATCTCATCTAGATTTACTCTATCAGCCTTCTATTTAACTTGTTCTTGAATGTTAGACTGCCTAGCTTGAAGTAACTCCTCATCCAAATCACTCAAATCATCAATATTTTCATCAACATCATAGAGTGAATCAGAATGTTCTTCAACTCTAGGGGCTTGTTCTTCAACTCTAGGGGATTGTTCAACTCTAGGGGACTGTTGTTCAACTCTAGGGGACTGTTCTTCAACTAAAGGGGATTGCTCTTCACCTATATGGGACTGATTTTGGTTTAATGTCTATTTTCATTTTCATCAAATGGTTTAGATGAAGACACATCAGTCCTATCTATTTGTGGGGATGATGACAAATCAACCCGATTTTTATGTGGGGAAGAGGATACATCAGCATTATCTTTTTGTGGAGATGAGGACACATCAGCATTAGTGCTAGGATTCAAGTATCTCCTCAACAACTAAAGGTATACTAATGGGATGTACAACATATACATCAACAAAATCAGCACCCTTCAAACAATTAAGAAAGTTTAAAACATCAGAATCAATATTTAACATGTAAAAAATATCCTTCTTGTTGACTCTACATCCAAATGTCTCAACATTTTCAACACTCAATTTCAGTGCTATCTTATGAAACAACATAATATGCAACTCATCTATATCTATATTAATCTTTTCAAGACTAGTAATTCCATTGGCATACCTTAAAGCAGGATCAGATATAAAACAACCCCCATAGTGAAATTGAAGTGTCACTATAGTTAGAGCCATTAACTTACGATACCTATAAATTCAAAAGAAAAAAAACTATAGTTAAACCATTAACTTACCAAGACTGTAAGACAAAAAGCCCTAATTTTTTTCTATGAAAACAAGGTGTCAACTGTCAAGAATCTAAAGTAACAATGAACCACTAATGAATTGTTGTAATTGATGTAACAATGGACAACTACCACTAACACTATCAATACCCAAGACAATTGACCAGAAATAAAATATTCATTTTAGTCGAAATTGAGATTTTACGAATAAACCCTAGAATCTACTCGAATTCACGAAATATGTCATTGAAGTCACTCGAAAGTCATACATCAACTATGAAAGCATATTACACTAACATTACACCCAAACCAAAGTAAAATCCCCAAAAAAATTCAGAAAATCGAATGACAATCGACCCTAAAATCAAACAGATACGCACGAAAAAAATGAAAAAAATCAGAACTAACGAAAAAGGCAAGAACTTACAACGAATATATCGCAACGGAACTGAGCTTCAACTGAGCAAAATCGCAGATGAACTGTGAGAAATCGTAGAGAGGAGAAGTGGAAAAGTCGCAAAGGTTTGAAAAAATCGTGAAGGTTTGGACTATTCTTAGTTCACATGAGTCATTTTCCAACGTGGATATAATATTCATACGTGGATTAATTTTTTTTATTTTTGACCAACATGTACGAGTTTGTGCAACACGCACCATACCACATCAAAAAAAGTATTTAAAATGTTGGGTTTGAATGGGTTCACGAGTCTAGATGACAAAATGGTAAGTAAAGGTGTCCAGAATACAAATAGATATAAGTACAAGAGTCCACCAGATCATTTCGCAAAAAAAAATGAAGACTAACATAATGCACATAAATGTCAAGTAAATCAAGATTACAATAATAATCCATGACAAAAATAATAAAGCAACAACATAGAAGGTAATAAATCAGCTCAAAAGAAAAGAAAAGAAGACAGAGTAACAACGAGAAACACAAAAACAAAGCAAAAATGTATGTAAAAGACCATCACGAAATATAAAAATGATAGCATATAGAGGATCACCGGAGATGGAACTCATCGGTTGAGTTGTGTTTCCTTCATTATTGAGCGTTGTGGTCTTGTGGAGCTGTTGCTGCCTCAAACGAGCTTTGAGATCTTTTGCTCGCCGGTGGAAAGGGTCTAGTTGGTGCGAGCTTGGAGCTCGTGTTTGCGTTTTGTTTAGCTGTTGTTGTTAATCGAAGCTTTGAGCTTGCTTGCTTGCAGATTTCGGTTTCACCGGAGAAAATGGTGGTTTTGGGATTTGTTCGGAGCTACTGGTTCGAGGGAGTTCAACCGAGCTCGAATCACACTCGAATCACGCGGTAGTGGGTTGTTTCTGGTGTAGAGGAGGCAGCGATGGGAAGGGTTTTGGTGGTGGTGTGGCTTTATGTGTGGCCGGAGAAGATGCTGAAAAATGGGGTTTGGGGTTTGTTTCAGGCGAAGAGTGGGTGATGTGGTGTTTGATGGCTGAGAGCAGGGGAATGAGTGATGATGGTCGGTTTATTGGAGATGGTTTGAGGGTGTCGGAGCTCCGGTAGTCGGGATTTTCCTCGCTGGTGAAGTGGACTGCTTTTAAGTGAGGTTTAGGTGGTTTGGAGGTCGCTGAAAATGGTTGTTTGGGTGGTGGTGGAGGCAGTGAAGAGAGGAGACAGTGAGTGGTAATGGTTGTTTTGAATTCCGTTCGTAAGAGAGATAGGTGGTCTGTTAGCGATCTGGAGTTGGGTTGCCGAAAAATAAAGGAAATGATAAGGAAGATGGATTTGTTGGCCGGAGAAGAACAGTGAATAATTGAGAAAGTGGGGTCTGTTGGGTGGTGGACTCGCTCGGATTCTAGCGGAGCTTTGGTGAGATTGTTACCTAAAAATTATGAACGCTAAAAAAAAAATTCAAGACTAAAAAATCTGAAAATTATCCCTATAATCTTATTCACTACACCTAGCTTAATAAACAAGAAATTATTTTAAATAGAAAAAATTAGAATCGTTTTAGTACAATACCACTGTCTTAAAATAGTGAGCTAAAACCACCGGTTAATAAAATATTTGTGTACTAATCTTATCTGTATTTAAATGTATTTCTAGACTGCACTAACATCGCCAAAATGAATATATATAAAAGTAACAAGCAAAAAATAAATTTTAACAAATGTAATAAATAAAATGAATGGCATGTAAAATGCAATTTACCATAAAATAATGATTTAATCTAAGACACAATATTCACAACATATTTAATTAATTGTGACAATAAATAATGTAATTAAAAATTAAATGATAAAAATCTAAATTTTTGAGGAATAAGGATAAGAATTGATAAACTTATTTAAAATTATAAAAAAAATGTATTTTGTACTATTGAATTTGATAAAACTTAAAAGATATAAATTTTGAAAATGTTAAGCCAAAATTGGGTATCAACTAGAGCTGTCAATATGGGCTGGCCCACCCCATCCGAGCTAGCCCATACAGGCATTGAAATTTGACGGGTCAGGCCGGGATAGCCTATTTTTGGTGTGGGCCAGAAAATGGTCGACCCATCCCATAAGTACGTGGGCTACGGGCTTGTCGGGCCAACTCTCTTTACGTAAAAATATATTTTTTATAATTTTTTTAATTAAATTATAATTTAAAAATATTATCATAAATATCGACAAGATAATATTATATGGTGTTAGTGTTACTACTTGTTAATCAAATCCACAAATAAAATTATCATTATAATATTTATTAAGTTTGATTTCAAGTGGAAGCATAAATAGCTAAATAAAAATATAAATCAAATTGTTTTCCAATGATCATAATAAAACACAAAAAAATTATGACAATATTCCATAGGCTACGGCCTATGTAGTGATTCCTAGAAATTTTAGGGAATTTTTATTTTGTATTTTATAAACATAATTTATATTTAAATTGTAATATTTCAAACTTTAAACTGATTTTGGGTTTAGACTCTTGTTATTTTTTATACTTATTTTATTTTTTATTTTTTAATTAATTTTATTTGGCCAACGGGCCGGCCCTGTCCATATTTCTCAAGCCCCACAAATCGGCAGGCTTATTCAGGCCGGGCTAAAAAGCTCTTTTCTTAAATGGGCTCCAAAAATTGTAGCCCAGCCCTATCAAATCTTGGGTTATGCCAGGCCGGCCCAATGGGCCTAGCCCATATTGACGGCTCTAGTGTCAATAGATATATAATTTGATCCTCCTCACATGTAATTTTTGTTTCAACGACTAATATAAATTTATTATTTTGATAGTCAAATTTATTTCTTTTTCTTGTAAAATTTATCATAGATGCCCATTTTTTTATTACAAATACAAAAACTAATTACAATATAGCCAAAAAATCATTTTAAATTATAATATAGCCACAAAAAAGATTAAAATATACCTTTCGCTTTAACGGAAGTGAAAAAATAATTTATGTATGAAAATGATTAAAATATACCTTGAACTTTACTAGAAAAATCATATATACCCCTACAAGATTTATTTTTTTTAAATAAAAGTTAAAAATATAAATTTAAAACTAATTTTTTCACTTCCTTTAGATAAAGGGTATATGTGAGCTCATTTTGTAACGTGTAGGGGTATATGTGAGTCATTTATATATCGATAGGGGTATGTATATATGAATCACTTTCATAACGAGGATATATCAGCTATAAATGACAAAACTAAGGGATATATCAAACATTTTTCCATTTTATATAAGCCCCAAAGACTTTTAGGGACCCAATTGTTTTATGGGAAAATTGTATATAATAGCAAACTATTAATTCAAATTAAATGCTATAAATATAGTTTGATTTAATTGTACATCATAGCAAACTGTTGCTATTTCACCTCTCTCCTGGTGAATCTCGTTCTCTCCCTCGCCTCTCTCATTTTTTATACAAACGCAAGTGTATAAAGTGCGTTTGTGTTTGTATAAAGCGAGAAAAAATTGTATATATACATATATTTTCGTTCCCCTCTCTCCCCCTCTCCCAGATCTCGCCTCTCTCACTTTATACAAAAAACGCAAATTGTATAAAATGCGTTTGTGTTTGTATAAAGCGAGAGAAAATTGTATATATACATATATTTTTGTTCCCCTCTCTCCCCTCTCCCAGATCTAGCTCTCTCACTCGCCTCTCTCACTTTATACAAAAACGCAAATGTATAAAATGCGTGAAAATTGTATATATACATATATTTTCATTCCCCTCTCCCAGAACTCGCTCGCCACTCTCCCAGATCTCGCTTGCTCACTCACTTCTCTCACTTTATACAATTGATCTTTTTGTATATGTATACCAAAGCAGATTATACAATTGCTTTCTTTTATATATGTATAGCGAAATATACATATTTATGTTTGTTATGGAGCGCAATTATGCAAACTTTGCTATAGCATACAAATATGAATTTTGTGTTTGCTATATGTGAAAGTTGCTCTTGTTTTATCATATATCATATCATATATTACTAAAAGTGGGAACAAAAAAAGTTGGAAGTTGAAATACCATTTTGCCCCTACACTAGATCAACATATTATAAATATTTAGTTAATTACATATTTAAATATTAGTGATAATCAATTATTACATTGAGTAAATGGAGAGTACATGTGTTCAAAGGAGGATTGTTTACTTTTCCAGATTTTAATGGAGGTTCATTGTATATAATTAATATTCTTAAAGTTGTTCTCTTATATCTATTTTGGCCCTTTGAAATCTTCAAATAGTATTTAATTTAAAACTTTAAGATGTTTTTTTGTATTCCTCTATTTTTATCTATATAAATTCATCTTTTTGTTTCATGAAACTCACATCCAAAATTATTCTTTTCATTTTATAGTTAAAGTAGTGAAGCCATCAACATCTAAAGTATATGATATATCTACCTTAGTCTGATTATATATCACTTTACGAAAATAAAGTTGTTTTTTCTATTTGATTCATGCTTTAGTTTGATTCGATGGAGAAGACTTTTGAATTTTGATTGGATATGAGAGACGGTGTCGACAAAAACTTGGAAAATTATGTACTGATTTTGTATTTCTTTTTTCATTTATATAATGTTATTATTAAAGTCTTAAGAAGGATGTGTATGTTATTTTTTTCTTCTATATTTATATATATATATATATATTTCTCTATTAGTCTTCTTTAATTTAATTTTCTATAAATTATTATCATAACATTTATTTGAGATTGTTGCATTGTAGTATTCATTACACACATGTTTTCATTGAATTTTAATCGTCCTAACGAATTTATAACATATTGCATGAGACACACGTGCGTTGCACATGTCCAGAAACTAGTATATATATATATATATATATATATAACGAAGCAAATAATTAAATTTTTAGGGAAAAAAGGTACAAAATCTTTTTAAAAATTGCTTATTTCTTAACAATTCAATACTTAAACAAATCAAAATTTCAAATTAGTACACAAAGTTATTTATAATAAGATCCAGGGTGATGTATTACAACCACATGGCATACACTTTATTAGGTTGAATTAACCCTTGTAATTATAAATCATCATATTACTATTATAGGAGAAGTTAAAGTTTTACACTTTGTTACAATACTACATTATAAATGATTATGGAAAACAAGAATGACACATTAACTTTTTGAGTAGTTTAATAGTTTTTATTGAAATTTGGTTGAATGTCATTAATTTTTTTTGAACCTTTTTTTTTTTAATTAAAGATTGGGTCATGCCCATTTATTAGAAAGAAATAATAATATTTACATTGAATCGGGCCTAAAAGTGATCGATCCAAGAACAAACTAAAGAATCTAGGGTTTTGAACTTAAGCAGGATATCACAGAAGTACCAGATTCAGTTAACAACCTTAAGCATTTGCGATACTTAAACCTTCTAGTAATAACATCAGTACTTTAACACCATCAATCTGTGAGCTTTCTTTGTTACAAGTACTGATTTTGGAGAATTGCACTTCACTTGTGTGTTTGCCGGAGAAGTTTAGTAGACTCACCAAGCTTCGACACCTTCTCTTTGATGTAAAACATCAAATTCGTCAAATGCCTAAGTTTCAGATGTTTGAAGGATATACAAACATTGAATGCTTTCATTGTGGAAGCGGGGATGGTTATATAGTTGAAGAATTACAGAATTTGAATTTTCTGACGGGATCATTTTGCTTAACTGGACTAGAAAATGTAGTTAGTGGTCAATCAGCTGTTGAAGTAGTTGAAAAACAATACCCTTTGTACAGATTGAACAATTGATAATGCCCACAACGCCACAGCAAGCCTAAAGTTCACAAGTACTTTTTATGTCTCCTAATGTATGTGTATGTGTTTAAACAAAAAGACTAGGGACTAGCGTTGTAATAGCTAATTAAATTTGTAAAATGAGACATGAAGCATCCTTGTTTAAATATACATTTCTTAGTGTAGAAAACTGTTAATTGGTATATTTTACTTTTTGAACACCTTTTGTCTCTGGATTGGATGGTGTTCAGAGTCTAATACTGAGCATTAGACAGAATAAGCCAACATATTCTGTGAATTGTTAAAGATATCATACAAAGCTCCAAAGTCATTTGCATAAGAATTTTCTCTATATAGCTTGTCAATTCTTTTGATTACTGAATCCATTATTGAAATGGAGACATGGTGTAAGCAATGGGTCCAGAAGGCTGTTAATGAGAGTAAGTCAGCCATTTAAGGAGAGATTGTATTTTCGAGTTGGAGAGTTTTTTTCATCTCTCAATTCAAGTACATAATCCAAAATGGAAGGTGAATTGGACTTGGCCCCAAGAGGCAGCCCCAGAAAAAGAAAAAAAAAACTAGGGGACATGTAAACTGCTCCTTCCATATAAGAACAAGCCATGTGAAATTCATCCAATTTGAATTTTTAGATGAATCTGAAGTGAAATGCTATAATGGCTTTGTTGCAGGTGGGGTTATATGCAATTATGATCTTGCTGCTAGTTACTCTAATGTTCTGCCTCATCTCTCCTCCTACTTGTTCATAGGTAAGGTTTCTCTTTGCTGAAGATGGATTTCATTTGGTATTGCCTAGCATAGTAATTTTGTATTTGTTGGAAGTTTGTTAGATTTAGTTCTTGAAATTATATGTGTTGTAAGTTTGTTAGATTTATGGTCATGAATGAGGGTGTTGAAGAGCCCATATTTATAAATGCACCACCCATGTGTGGAGCTAATTTTGTAACTACTCCTAGATATACACTAAAGCACTGTGCATTATTTTTCATTGGTTCCAGAAACAGTACAATTAGTTTCTCATTTTCTAAAACAGCACTTCTTTGTGCAGTACAAACTGAAGAGTTAATCAGAATAATTGTTGTGAAATGAGTCTTCCTTGGTAATTGCATCACATTGATCAACATCCAACGACTTCTCAGGTATTTGTTCATGTTAATTGCTAGATGAAGGTTGAGCTAATTGTTCAAGTTGATTGCTTAATGAGGGTTAGAGCTTCTTCATCTTTATTATCCGACTGTTCAGCATCAAAACTAGGACAAGATGTACATGCTTGCAATGGCCAGGGCTCCTCTACATGGGTATATGTTGCACAAAAGGTTCCTGATGAAGCATCATTAGCATTAAGAAAAGTTTGAGATGGGTTTCAACTATTTAAATTTTAACAAAAAAAAAGACACACAATAAAATCATATTTCATTAAATTGTCTTAGATATATTTATACTTTTAAAGAATTAATTCATAATATTAATGGGAGTTGCAACACCTTCAATTCTTCATCACGGACAAGATGCATGACTACCTTCAATTCCCCTAATTTATAACTCCATTTTCTTCTTTCTCCCAACTCAGCCCATCTAAGCGAGGTTAAAAAAGGAGAAATGTCGAGAATCAATTGAAAAAACCCTATAAAAATAATAGGGGTGAGGGTCTGTGGCAGATTATAGTGAAAAACAAATTCTCATTAAAATACTGATAGAAGTCCCTGATTATTTTTTTCTTTTATCAATGATTCAATCAAAATATGTGAAAAAATAACTATAGTAGATTTTTCTGAAACTTTGAATGGAAAAATAGTGATTGTTGTGTTATTTTCTTTCTTCTCCCAACTCCAAGCTGTACTTTCGAACTCTAACCAAACTCTTATTTATTTATTTTATTATGATATAATATATGACGTAGCTAAGACCCATTAACAGTTTTTTTTTCCTCCCCAACTTTCTTTGAAAAAATAATAGTCACATGAAATTTGAAATACCAAACTCGTGCATAAGGGTCCCATGAATGATGATATAGTTTCTTGAATTCCGTTCCTGCTTTATCAATTTAGTCAACCAGTTTGCTCCTAAAATCGTTTTATTCTGCCACAAACAACCACAATCCAGGCAAATAATGCAATAGCTCTACATAAATATACTTCATATATTTTATTGCAAAGAGAATGGCTATAATATAATGGCAATTGGTGTTATGTACAAGTTGGTTGTTTGTTTTTTTTCCCTGCCAAATTATAGTCACGGTTTCTCCCTAACACTCCCACTCTCCAGCTGACCTAAACAGACACATTGCTATCGAACTGTGCATAATATGACAAATACTCTCTTCCCTCCCAAAGTCAAAAATTAATATATTTCTCCGATTAATCTTTTTAATAGTGTTCAATTTTTAAGAAACAGTTATTAATTAGGAGTAGCTTAGTAAACAACACATTATATTTATTGATTTACTAATGACTGTTATTTTTGCTAAGGTAACATTTATTTTGAAACGGAGAAAGTAATTGTCAATATAGAGGCGGATAGAACCCATGTTCAACCAGATCCAGTATTTTTTTTATCCCCGAACATTGATATTTATATGTGAAAAATCACTAAAATTTCTAACAAATATTTATTGAATACATGATTTTAGTAGTATTATGAATTCAGCAATCAGCACCAGGGGCGGCTCTTGCATATAAAATTTGAGGCATATGCCTTAGGCCCCAATTTTGGGGGCCTCAAATTCTTACCAAGAATAAATTTTTTGTTAATTTTTTTACATAAAATTATATTATTTTGTTCTCTTTAATCCCATTCAAAAAAATCAATTATTTTTCGCTAACATTCATATTATTTATCTGTTTGAATTTTTTATTTTTTTCAAATCTTTAATAAGGTAGAGTAATAGTCTGTCAAAAATATGAATCAATAGTCGAAAAGTGTTGAACAAAGTAAATTACAAATTCTTTTTTTATTTCTTCTTAAATTTTCAAGCAATACAACAAACATATTAAAGTAGGATATACCAAGTTATCAACTTCTTGAATCAAATTCTATGATTTTAATTCTTGTTTTTATTTAAAGTTTGTCAACTTATTACTAAGAATTATGTTAACAATTCATATAGTAATGGCCCAGTAAAAGAGTGTTTTCTAATGTTGAATTGATAAAATCTTACCTAAAACTAATAATAATAAAAAAGATATTTGAAGAAATCGTCTATAAAGAAATTTTAAGCAAAAATTTACATCTAAAAAGTTAGAAAAATAATTTTTAAATAAATATATATGAAGTTTATTTAGATTTTAGGCCTCTAATTGAAATTTCGCTTAGGTCTCTAATTACTTTGAGCTGCCCCTGATCAGCACTAAAAACCTTAAAAAACGGAAACAATCAACTTTAAATCTTCGATCGGTTTCTAGTCACATAGGGTATGATTTATCGGCCTATGGTAAAATCAAATTTTTAGGATAGATTGGTCTGAATGAGGAAAGAAACAAAAAGATAATACGAATACAGAGCATAGCCACGACCTGTCAGATTCTCTTTCTCACCCGGACCAATCATTTTTACCACATTTATTTATTTTTTATAATTGTGGTGTCCGGAATAGCTCAATTAATTCTACGGACTACCATCCAACTCCCACTAGCAATAAGTATTAGGTAACTCTGTCTATCAAGGCCAAAACAGATAGGAAGAATCACCTAGTATCTTTTTTTCTCCCCGGCTCTCAACTACTCCACTAGGCCGCGTGTACACATACATTCTTTTTTCATCCTTTATATACTACTCCTATATATTTCTGACTCTCATTATCTTCTATCTTCATCACTACTATTTTAGTACTCTCAGGATGAAACTATTAGAGCTGTTTTTTATGTTAATGTTGTTTACTATTAGCACAAGTAGTGCTAAACATTCTAGGAGGGATAATACATTGAAGGTGGCTAATGAAGAAAAAGACTACTTGAATTGGATCAATCGCATGAGTTCTCGCAATCATTCTGTTTTCCAAGAAGCGAAGAACAAATTAGAGCCTTGTAAATTTATTAAGGTGAATAAAAACCCGAAATTCGGAGATTTTACTACGGTTCAAAAGGCTATTGATTCAATCCCAATAGTCAATTCGTGTCGAGTGGTTATTTCTGTTAGTCCTGGGACTTACAGGTAAATTTTGTACACTTCAATTGTCCTGTTTTCTGCTTCTTGATTTTGTACTATAAGCGCATTCAACAAATTGAGCAATTGTATGGATGTTTTGTTTAAATGAGGTTAAAATTTTGTAGGGAGAAGATTGAAATTCCAGCAACAATGGCTTACATTACCCTGGAGGGTGCTGGTTCACACAAAACAACTATCAAATGGGATGACACTGCAGATAGGACAGGAAAAAGTGGCCAACCAATGGGAACTTATGGTTCCGCAACTTTTGCTGTTAATTCCCCCTACTTCATTGCCAAAAACATCACCTTTAAGGTAATTGTGCAAGTACTTTGTTATGTTTAACAATTAGATGGATCTATTAAGAACTAATTTTATCTCTAGAGATGATGTCTGTTAACGCGGTGGAGTCAGAATTTTTAATTTATGGATTCTGAATTTTAAAAAATGTAGCTTACTAGTAGTTCCTGATAAATTATCTACTACACAAATATTATATTTGAGCAAAAGCTACTGGGTTGTGCCAAACTTGTAGGCGAAGCTCTAGCTCCCACCTGTATATTTCTTGGATTAACATATATAAATATAATAGATTTTGTACAATTGATATATCGGAAAAACTATTCTCACTTTTGGAAAACGTGTAGTTTTCTTCTATAAAAATTCTTTTGAGGTCATAATTAATTCCTTCGTGAACAGAATGTAGCATCGCCGCCACCATCAGGGGCACTAGGAAAGCAAGCGGTGGCATTAAGAATTTCGGCAGACACAGCGGCGTTCATAAATTGCAAGTTCATTGGAGCACAAGACACACTGTATGATCACAGGGGCAGGCACTATTTCAAGAACTGTTATATTCAAGGTTCTGTAGATTTTATATTTGGTGATGGGCTGTCCCTTTATGAGAATTGTCATTTACGTGCCAAAACAAAAAGCTATGGGGCCTTGACAGCCCAGAAGAGGGAGAGTTTACTGGAGGAAACTGGATTCTCTTTTCTCAATTGCAAAGTTACTGGATCTGGTGCTCTTTACTTGGGCAGGGCTTGGGGTACTTTCTCTAGGGTCGTATTTGCTTACACTTACATGGATAGAATCATCACATCAAAGGGATGGTATGACTGGGGAGATAAGAACAGGCATATGTAAGTTCTTTCCTTTCTTTTTTCATACTACTTACACACAGATGCTCTTCGCATACTATAGAACGCGAATTTACTGAGGAACTTATGCTCATCTGCAGGACGGTATTTTATGGGCAATTCAAGTGTTCAGGACCAGGGGCAGACCATGGTGAAAGGGTGAAATGGTCCAGGGAGCTCACTGAACAAGAAGCTAAACCGTTTATCTCACTCAGTTTCATAGATGGTCATGAATGGCTACTCCATATTTGATGATTTCTTTAATGTCTAGCTAAGCTATGGCAGTCAGCAGTCTTTACTCCTGTACAATTACGCAATTTGTGTGCATCATATTGTAAGTTAGAAAATTATTTTTCCCAGGCACCATGTTATAGACCAATTTTCTCATCCGAATTGTTGCAGCAGCCTGCACGTCCATCCACAACCACAAAAATAGAAGAAGTACCTACTCCTACTTTCATCAAACCAAAATACAGTTACGAACAATCAATTTTATCAGCAGCATTCATTTTCAGGATCTGTTGCTTTTCTGTGCTATTTGGTTGAAAATTCCGTTAATTTGTTTTGGAAACAAACCCTATCAAATGATTAAGCTGGGCAAAGCCAACTGAATACCAAATGGGTCAAGTGGTCCAGTACAATTGTCAAGAAGAATTCATAGCGAAAAGTGTCAGCACAATGCCTTATCAAATCACATGCCACCAAACTTCACCTACCCGAGGAATGAAGTAACGAGTCTTGTATTGCAAGAAGTTGGGAGCTATGTATATATAAGTTTACAAGAGACAACAATTATAAAATAAACTGTACAAGTATAAACAAATATACATTAGATACAATTCCCACCATGACGGTCAGTTAAAAGAAGACTTGCTTTCTTCAAGTAATTGAACTGTACAAAATACCAACAGGCAGCCTGACAGAAATAAACTGAACAAGTCAACAACGAAAAGGAATATCCAATAGTTTAGGAATATTATGATCAAAAGCACAATGGGGAAAGACATGCTAGCAGTTACTGGCAAACAAAAATAGGTCCTCTTTTTATGTCAAAAAAATATATAGGTCCTCTAGATGTCAATATCATATATAGAGAACATCAGATATCAACATCTCATGTTCACTTTGTAATGGAGAAGAAATCCAACACTCCTAGAAAATGGACAATTCTTAAACAGCTACCGCTCATACTCAGCAAGGACATCCCACACACACCCCTTAGTATGCAGCAAGGACAACCAACATCACCACCAAGACAAAGGGAGAGAAAATTACTGCAGAACTGACCAAACCAGATAGTGATAGCAATATTATTTTTTTTGCAACGAATATGCAAATAGTTGTCATCAACTATAGAAAAATGATGTAATGTTCATATAAAAAATAAAGTCACCCACTATCAGAGAAAACTGAAAAATAAACACAGGTCACGCACCACATAGATGATCAGGACTGGAAGAGAGTTACAGTCGCAAGGTAACCATTCTTCATCACCTGTGACAAATAAGCAAAGATCCTAGTGAAGCAATAGGAAATGAAAGCACAAAGGGAAGAGAGATAAAGTGTGTGGCAGAACCACAGCGTGGGGTATACAGACATTTATTCGAAACAAAAAAATCACCTCAAAGGCAAGATTTTGGTAGCCATATACAAAGGTGGATCCAAACGGATTACTCGCAGAGCCTTGCGTCTGGATAGCAGCTCGACCACAATCCCCTAGTATCTCCTGCAGAATCATAGCAACTTAACAATGAGTCAGCTTGAAATTGAGCCTAGAAAAAGAGGATGTCTGATGATAGGTATATACACAGGTGTACACAACAGTTTGCCCATTAGTTCTAAATATCATTAACATGAACGGATTCTGAGTTTTTTAAAATTAAAAGGGGGCAGAGTAATAATTATCCAGAACACTAATAGTAAGAACTTCCAACTTGAAAACCTCGAAGAAATACCGATAAATGAATAGGAATGACTATGAATCAAACAGAAGAATTCACCTTAACTTGTTCCCATTTTGTGCTGGCTGTAATAGTAGCTTTAGAGGAGTTTACATCCTGATGATAAGACCCTACAACTGCAGAAAAAAAGATGCAAAAAGTATTAAAACAAATATCCAATTCTTTTACATTGGTATAACGAAAGAGGGCATTAGATCTTGAAGAATCAACTCACAATCAGAACAATGGATAACAAAATTGCACTTCATGTATGAATTAAAATCAGCATGCCCAGGATAGTTGGTGTGCAAGACAAATTTCTTGATTTTATGTGTCTGCAAATAAACCACAATAATCTGAGAACAGATATAGACTTCATAACATGTGCTCATGGAAACTCAGAGGATGACATACCTGCCCATCAAATAGTATATCTAAGCCACGAGTAAAGTAGTTGTAGAAGTAATCACCACAAAGAGTTGTCCTCGGCCGGGGATCTGAAGCAGAATGAATCACCATTTGATCAACCTGTA
>JAJOOR010020898.1:0-12492 GCA_036250505.1 Solanum acaule | reverse complement strand
GTGATGTATTGGGCGTTGAGTGATGTATTTAAAATTGAGATGCGATATATACAGATATTTAGGGATGTAGCCGAAATCGGAACGCAGTGTATCAGAACGTTGAAGGATGTATTCGAACTCGAAACGCGATGTATCGAGACATTTTTGGATGAACTTGGATTCCACCAAATTTAAGGATTTTGTGTAATTTGGAAAAGAGTAAGATAAGATGTAGTTAGCTTCTAATACTATGAGATTTGTGCAAATTTTTTAAAGAATTTACATCAAATTTAAGTACGTTGGGCCGTGCTTAGCACGGCAAGTACACATCTAGTGTTTTCAATAATTAAGAAGTGGCTGCCGTTTTTACCTGAAATGGAGTACTGTTTTCTCTATTTGGAGAAGATTCACAAACTAAAATGTCACTTTCGAAATTTAAGAATGGAGTTTAGCAATTATTTTAATTATACATACTTAAAGAGGAAAAAATAAATCTATTTCTATTAAATATATATATATATATGGTAACTAATTAGTAAATTATATTTTTATTTATTATTTTCTTAAGGGATATTTAAAAAGCTAAAGAAACAGTTAAAGTGGGTCGGATGGAGTATCTTTTATCATATTTATATGGTTTAGTACATAACCAATCTCTAAAATTTATCATGATTTTTTATTTAAATGCTCGAATTAAGTCATATTTTAATTAAACACCTTAATTCATAATAAAACGTGTCCAATTAAACACTTTCGATTAAATTTTTTGAATTTGTTTGTGTGTATTCTATCTATAAGGTATATAGTTAAGTTAACAACAGAAACTATATCATTTTCTTTAATTATATTTACGCATTCGCCTTAATAAACCGTAAAACTCCAGACGTTTTTACTAGAGATTGATGCGTATAATTAGAGGAGCTAACATATTTTATGTGGTTAACTTAACTATTTAATAGATGAATAAAAAAGTACAAATTTTTCAATTTTTTTTTTTGAATTAAACTATCTAATTAGAACAATTTATAAGAAGTTTAGGTATTTAATTGGACTTGTACCTCTTTCACCTATTTAATATAGTTATTTATGATCATAGAAGGAAAGGAAAAATAAGAAAGTGAATAGAAAAACATGACCCAAAGTTTATTCTTTCCCTTTGAGATTAAGGGAAAAAATCAACTAATTTTATATTATATTCTCTATTATTTATGCATATAATTTCTTAGTTGAGGAGAACCACTTTCTTGCAATTGCATGGAAGATTCCCTTTCCTGTAAGAATGAGTCATCATGTTGTCTGGAATCAAAGCTATTAATTAAATTATGTAAAAGGGATTAGGGATTAAGTTATATGAATTTTGTATTAATAAAAGTTTTTATATAATTATATGATAAGTTGGTGATGGTAATATTAATGGCTAGTGATGATTGGTGTGTATCAATGTTGTGTTGGACGATGATGGTGGTTATACAAAGTAATTAGTGGTGATTGAAAATAATGACTATCAATGATTGTTAATCGTGATTGTTGATGGTGATAAGTAATAATTGTGGTGGACGGTGGTAATATAGTTAATTTTGATGGTGAATGATGATGATAGTTGACGATATATAGTAAAAATTGATGTTAAGTAGTGATTACAAGTAGTGATTGGGGGTTGTAATGATAGTTGGTGCACGATGATGATTATTAATGATGACTAATGATGATGACGACCAACTATGATGATTGACGGCAATAACTGTGGCCGAAAATGATAGTTGTGGATGGTAGATAAAAGTGGGAGATGACAATGTGAGAAAACAAAGAGGAAGGATTGTAGTGGTGAACAAATTATTTTTGTAAAAATAAATTAATAACCATCTTAATAATTTTAACAATTTGTTATAAATTTTTATCATTCATTTTGATCTATTGAGTTCATAAAATTTAAAAATTATAAAACATTTAAGATTAAAATTCAAAACTAAAAATAAATAGATTTAATGATTGAAATTTGATAATTAAAATTAAGATATTTCATTAGGTGCAAATAAACGAAGCCTAAGTAACTCTATTTAAGTTCCTCTGTACTTTAGACTTCTTTAGAAAAATTAAATAACGATACATAATCTTTCAATTAATAATTCTCCTTTTAATTAGTTTATATGTAAGCTCAAATTAAAGTACTCCCTCCGTCTTATTTTGTTGAGTACTTTTTATTGATTTATTTTTAAGAAAAGAATTACAATTTTTTATATTTAAAAAAAAAATTCTAAATTTTAGTTTATATTAATTAGAAGTTTTTATAAATATTATGATATATTTTAAATTATAAGTTTTTTAAAATAATTTTACAGTTACACAAATAATGTGAGTTATGATATATTTACGATCATAAATTTTAATAATATTCAGTTCTTTTTTATATTTTATGTTGGTTTATGATATATTTCCCTTGAACTAAATGTCTATCGGAAAATTTTTCTTTTTAACTTTACAAGATGAAGGTAAAAATAAAATTATTTATACTACACCCTTTTTAGATGTCACCAATAAAGTTAACTAAATTTATTGTTATTAGTTTTATGTCAAATTAATATCAAACAAATAAAATGAAAAAAGTATCAAAGTTTGATACATAACGACAATAGAGGTGGTTATAATCATCCGATTTGACAGCTACTATGGAATCCTCTTAACATTATGTTGTCTAATTAAATAAAAATACTCATAATAGAAAATTTGGAACAAAATGAGTAAGAAAATTGTAGAATTATTAGCAGGAGAACCCATTCAACAGTTAGGTTGAACTATTGGTACTAGCTTTTCGAGAAATTTCCAAACGACTAATTTCAACGAAATTTTTCAATTTCTTATTTTATTATGTTTAACTTATGTATTCCTCTATCCGTAAAATTATATATTGAATAATGTATAGAAATAATTATAACAGAGTTTCTCTTATTCATACTAACTAACAACTACTCTAGGGGAGGGTTTCTAGCAAGCCCCCTTTTCTACCTTTCCCTTTAAGTAACAAATGGGTGAGGTCATCAATAAGTCTTTTCTTATTCATTCTATAGAGCGGGGTTGTGGACCAACAATCCAAAAAAGAGACTGTTCGTTTCTTAATCAGATGTCTCAAATTTGAATTGTAGATATGAAAAAATCATTGGCAGGAAAAGTTTCTCCTCAAATGAGATTCTGCTAGCTCAAATCCTAATTGATCGGACTTCAATACAGATATCAAACACTGAATTAAAAAAAAAAAATAGGTAAGCAAAAGTATAGACACAAGTGCTTTGTGAATCTATCATTGAAAATTAGTAAATAAAGATAGTACAATTTGTTAAGATGATGATATGACAAAGAAAATAAATAATTAAAGGGCAGACAAATCTAATGGAATCTCATCAAACACTTGAGCCAGTTGAGGAAATTTTAACTAAAAATAAATTAAGTACAACATGTAGACAATTCTTTAGTTAGAAAAATATTTCCATTTTTTATTATTACTATTATTTTTTCATTTTTTTGAACTGCAAGTGTATTTTTGGCATCACCTGTCAACATTTTTTATTTCTATTTGGGAATCTTGCCAAATTGGAAATCAGGTGATAATAATACTTGGAAGGAGTACAGGTTGTATAAAGCATAAACTTTGAGCATATATATAATCATTTGTCTACATATTTATTTATTGTTATAAAAAAAACTATGTAATATTTTGTTTATAGTTTTTGAATATCTAAATTTTTTGTTTAAAATATCAAATTAATGTAATCTAATTTAACTTTAAAAATTAGTCAAATTGACTTTAGAAAAGCGTAACATGACAAATAAAAGTGGACAGAGGGAGTAATAATTAACAATTCAAAATATTTCACATTTAGAAAATTTTATTTGTCACCTAATATTATCGAAATTGACAATTTTCAAATTTCAATTTTCAAATTTTACTTAATCATAATAAAACTCATAAATTTTTTAATTGAAAGTGATTTTAATGGTCTAATCAGAAAAATAATTAGTAGTATTGTATAACAGTATAAGATAAGAAAATTGATGTGTGTTGATTGCAAATAAAGTTGGGAACTTTAGAATTGTATTTGGACTTATAAACATTATCAAAAAGTCAGGATAAGAATATGACACTTATTTTATCTCATTCATTCTTCAATCTTTATCAGAAGTAAAAAAATCTTTGCTAGAGCTTTTCCTCAAATGTAGCTTTATGCAGAACAAACTTAAATCAATCAGATTTCAATATATATATATATATATATATAAAAAAACTTTATCAAAGATTCGAGCACATAACTCTTTTTGCTATAATAAAATAATTTTTAATGATAATAAATATACACATTAACAAAATTACTAATTCATTTATCAACATTAGTTAGAAACATTTAAAAGAATATCAATTGCCGCTACAAATACATATTTAATAACAATTAAGTTATTATCATTAATTAATTATCACTAAAAATAATATTTGATGCATGATTTAGATCTCACACTTTCTTGTCGTTTTTCTTTCTTATTATTTTCTTGCTAACATTTTAATATTAACGATTAATTACCACAACAATTTGATTGGAAAATCTCAGATTCTTTAAGGTCACTCAAAATTTCAAATATAGAATCTAACCAAAAATAAAGGGAAATACAAAACAAATCCCAAAAGAAAAATCATATTCAGCCAAAAAAATAACACCAAAATTTCTGAAATTCCATAGTCAAAATATATAAATTACATTAGTTACTCTAAACTTTTTTTTTCATCACTTCATCCTCTTAATAACAAAGATACTAATAATACAATACAATAATAATCATCAACCTCTGTCTGACTCTGTCACCACCACCAGAACAAATAAATACATTTAATTGTCTGGGGAAAATACCACTAATTAATTAACAACCTTAAAAAAAATTTAAAAATAAAAATAAAAATTACCCACATCTCATTGGAACCCAGCAAACCTTCAGAAAATTAAATTCTGAGTTCAAGGATGGTTTTAAAAATTTCAAAAAATAAAAAACCTAACCCTAAATCTTCCTCCTTCAAGCAACTGAGCCAAACCGGATTTAAAAAAAACCCGGTTTAAACCCTAGCATTATGCAAAAGAGGAGCAAATCCTTGTGAAGCAGCTTCTTTACAAGACTGATCTAAACCATCAAATCCAACTTCATTAATCATCTCATCTAAACCCAAAAAATGACCGAACCGGTCTTCATCCCGGTCCAATAACCTTAATATCTCCGAAAAGTACTCAACTTCACAAGGCAAAACTAAACCGCCGGTTCTTTGATACCCAAACTCCTCCTCTGCTTTATCTAGTAGAGATATAAACACAGGGAGGTTCAAGAACCGGGTCGGAATAACGAACCGGGTTCTTTCTGGACCGATGTAAACCGCTAAAGATCCTGAAGGTGTGCGGCGGTTCGAACCGGGTAAAGCCGGTTCATCTGAATCGGATGAGGTGTATGATAAAACGCCGCGGCGCTTAAGGGATTTGTGTTTCCATCGCTTGACGACTTGCTTGAGGCGTACGATTTGGGTAATCATGTTCACTTTCTTGATGGCGGAAGACATTGTGTGAATTTTTGTGACGAGAGAAAATGGCGAGAGTGAGTGAGAAAGAAAGGGGGAGATGTTTTGGCGTTTGGAGACTTATTATTATAGAGGGAAAAAAATTTTGAAGAGTTGAGGTGGCTAGAGGAGAGGGGTTAAGTAGGGTAGAGGGGTTGTAGAAAAAATGTAGTACTAAATTCTATTGAGTTTGTTTCCTTCTTGTACTTATTTGATTTGACCAAGATAGTCTTCCAAAACATTTTAGGAGATACTTCCTCCGTTTCACAAAGAATGATTTGATTTGACTTGGCATGAAGTTTAAGAAAATAAAAAAGACTTTTGAATCTTGTAATCCTAAATTAAAGTTATGTCAAATATACAAAATTATCCTTTAATTTCGTGGTTTAAACATGTCACGTGAAAAACTAAAATTAAAATGTTAGCAAAATAAAAAGAGGTCATTTTTTAAAAAAAGACTAAAAAGGAAAGGAGATCATTTTTTTTTAATGGAGAGAGTATGTAATGTCAGTTTGATAGTTTGATAGTTCGTTAGAAGGTAAGTTATTTATTTAGGTATGAAATTAATGTGGTGTTAATTTGATTTCACATAAGTAATACATACGTATAAGTTAAAGGGAATATATGTATTATTTTAGTATAAAGTATAGAAACTTCAATAATTTGGGTGTTAGTTGCATCATATTTCGAAAGTTTATTAAATTTTAATAATCCTAGATTTTTCATAATTTGTTGATATATTACTCTTTCGCCCGATACATAGCAAATGATACATGAATTAGGTATCAGATATATAATTTATGTATCAGATATATAAACCAGATTCATACTGATTTAGGTATGGATAATTGGGGTTATCTATCAACAACAACATTTGTACCAGATATATTGTACAAAAATAAAGTTGTAATGTATCTGATAGAGATGGAGTGATGTATCCAAATGTCAAGAGAAAGAAGAAAAAATGGACTTTTGGTAATTAATTCAAATGATAGGGATTTTAAGAAATTATGTTATCCTAAATAGTGCAATTATGTAATAAGTAATCTCTGCATCATAATTTATAATCCCAACATAAAAAATAATACATAAGTTATCTTATAACTAATTTATATATTATTAATATTTATATAACTTAATCAGCTACTAAACGACTCTTAAAGGCTTGTTTGGTTGATTGTGTTAGAAAATTTGGTACAATGTGCTAACTTATCCATGGAAAGAAATTGGTATAGAATTAGCCAAGTTCTAATTTTTTTGGCATAAAATGGTCTTTTTCACACTTATTGACTCAACTAAATTAGCATTACATGACCCAAAAGACTTGAGTAAATTAGATGTCCTTTGGGTTACTCTTTTCTTTACCATTTTTTCTCCTTTCTCTATCTTAAAAAAATATTTCAACTCTACCTATCTTTTCCACCTAAAATCTCTCCACTATAACTCAATTATAATAGTGAATCATCAAAATAGATAACTAATTGAATTACACCCCATCTTTTTTATTTATTGATTATGTGTGATTTTTTAAAAGAAAATTTAGAATTTTGGGGTTCTTTAATCAGAGTCAGAAATCAAAATTTCAACCTTTTTTTTTTTTTGTGTTTTTTTAGTTGTATATTCAATAGAAAAAATAATAGCTCTTCAAAGAAAAGGATAAAAAATCAGAGGAACAACTCCGATTTTCAAGATCTTCACCTACAATATCAATTTCACCCCAAGCAAATTAATTAGCTCGGTGTCCAAATCGAAGCTAAAATTGTATCACAGTTGAACATGATCTCTATGAACCTGGTTATTATTATACATATCAAAATTTATTGAATGAAAATAACCACATTATAGATGTTTATGCAATCACAAATTATAGTTATATGCACAACTAATTAAATGTATATAAACGGTAAATTTTTTAGAAGTATGATAATATATACTGAATAAATATAATATATAAGTTAGTTACACCGAGTAATTTTTCTTTTTTAATAAACTAAAATTTGTCTATTGTATAAAAAAACCTGTCACATAGTTTGAATAAATTTTAAAAAATGCAAGGATATCAATTTGATTGGCTGAAAATAAAAACATTTTCAGAATATATTGTAATTCTACCTCAAAATATATCCATTAATTCAATTAATACAAAACTTCTCAAACATATATCTCTCTTGCATACGACGAAAAAAGATGCAGGAATTTTATGCTTTTGATTAATTAATTGAAGAAAGAAAATCAAGTTGATAAGTTGAAAATTCAAAATAGCTGTAAAAATAGTACATCCAGTAATACTTATGGTACTCCACATGTCAAACATATACTTGATTAGATACGAATAATATATAGGCATATTAGATAGTTAAGTAAACTATATAAAATACGTCATCTCCTTTTAATTTTACGCATCAATTTCGAGTAGAAAATATCTGGAGTTTACGACTTATTGAGACAAATGCATATAATTAAAGAAAATGACATATTTTATGTGATTAACTTAACTACCGAATAGATGAATGAGAACACACACACAAAGTTTTTAAAATTTAAACAGAAATGTCTAAGTTGAACACGTTATCAAGAGTTAAGGTATTCAATTAAAACATGATTTAACTCAGAGTCTCTAAATATAATATCCGCGTTTTACTTCAGGAAATGAAAAACTTGAATCCCCGTTAGATTCACTGGTCAAACTTGGATAAAAAATAGGCTTATTTCAAAGGAGACTAGTAATTAATCCCTTTTATATCATTTGACCAATCGTAACTTCGTGATTTGAATTTTTGACAAATTTAAGAGTTTGATCATGTATTAAGCCAATAAAATCTGACACAAATATAAGATGTCTGATTAATTAATTTTTCACTTTAGTGTTAATGCACTCAAACGAATTACTTGATGTAGTCGTCAATATTGATTAGCCCGTATTAGACCATAAGCAAATCCCAAAAAGACTCTAGAAAAAAAAAAAAACTAATCTAAGTCGATTAGTTTAAAATTAACTAAATAATTATATTGGAAAAATCCTTTTGGCCAGAAAATTTGGTCAGAATTTGGCCAGAATGGTAAAATAACATATTTTACACTATGTTATATTACCTTTTTGAACATTTTTACCCTTTTAACTCTAATACCTTTTAATTAAAAAATGGAAAAAGGATCAGTTTATTTTAAAATAAATGATATTATAGACTTTTTAAATTTCTGGCCAAATTTTCTACCAATTTAGCATTACGTTGTACATTGTACACTCATTAAATGCTTATGGTACAAGACTTGCCAAGCATATATTAATTTGGTAAGACAGATAATAAATGATATAAATATTGAATTAATTAATGTTGCAATAAGTGTGAATGCATTTTAATTAATTAGTAACTTCGGGAAGGGATTTACAGAATGTACGGTCCATTAACATGCAAATGCCTTGACAAAATTAAAGTGAAGAAAAAGGACCTATTTTATTTTATTTTTGAATCGATCCACATAAAAATAAGCAACTTATAATAATAAATATATGAAATAGTTAGTAACAGTAAGTTCACATGTCACATGGCTTAATGTTTGAATTTGGCAACCAGTTATAAAAAAATGACAAGAGAAAAAGTGATGCTATTCTCTTGGTATAAGGACCATTTAGTGTATATTCTAATATTATTAAAAATGAGAAACATCGAGAGTATATTATATAATATAGTTATAGTTTCGATTATTTTTAATATGTAGCTATAGTTTCATGAGATTTTACTATTAGGTTTCTTAATTGTATGAATTTAGAATTTGTATAGTTAGGTCCCTGATTGTATAAATTCATAATTTGTATAATTCAGTTCGTGATCATATAAATCCAGAATTTGTATGTGTTTACGATTTATTAAAAATTCATAAATAAATTACCCTATTGTATATTTGCAAGCGAAATATACAAACTGAGTTCTGAAAACTTTTAAATGTATAAATACAGAATTGTATATACTTTTCTTGTTTGTATATTTGCAAGCGAAATATACAAATAGACAAGCAAAATATACATTGTTTTTTTTTTGTGTTGTTGCAGATATATAGTAGGGAAAGAATAAAAATTGTAGTTTCAGCTTAGTCATCTTACTTAGCAAGAACGTCAGTGAAGATCGAAAGAACCTTTAGAATAAAAAATCTCTAATAATAATATTCATCATTTTAAAACTTCTATTTATTTAAAAAATACTATTTAAATATATTCTTAATAATATTTATGTGACGTTCATAATTTAGTACTCATTAATTGATAAAGAATAAACATGTAACACTCATATCAAGAGATTAATAATTAGTGAAAGAGAAAGTAAAAAAAAAAACTAAAAATTAATTATGAAAAGGAGTCGATTTGAATTAATAAAGAACAGTAAATAAATAAGAATGGAAAATTCCTTTTGGCTAGAAAATTTGGCCAGAATTGTATTTTACCTATGTTATTTTATCTTTTTGAACATTTTTACCCTTTTAACTTTTATACATTTTAATTAAAAAATGGAAAAAAGATCAGTTTATTTTAAAATAAAAAAGATATTATAGATTTTATAAATTTCTGGCCATTTAGCATTACCCAATAAAAATAAATGGAAGAAAACAAAATTAAAGCCCTTCACACATTAATTAAAAAGACAAAAAAGAAAAGAAAAAAAAAATGAGAGAAAGCAAAAGCCAAAAAAAATGCTGGCAGTGAGGTTCATACTTACGTTTGAAAAGTGGCAAGTAGTCTCCTTTGCCAATTGAACTATTGACCATTTCATTTAGTGAGTGGCAACGTTAATATATATTGAATTATGGCAGAATGGTCTGGGAGACCTTTGTACTTGTCTCAGTTTGTCACCTGAGCCATTCTACTCACGACTAAGGCTGGCAAATGGACAGGATTTTGACCGGTCCGGTCGATTCCTGTACCGGTAAGTCCGGTACCGGTTGAACCGGTAAGGAACCGGTCTTATAGGATACCGGAATCGATACCGAAACGGAACCCGGTTTTTTATCCGGTTGATTCGATTCAGTAAGAACCAGTTCCGGTCCGGTTCCTGTCCGGTTGAACCGGTTCAACGGTCACTTCCATTTTTATTTTTTTTATTTTTTTAAGTTGAACGTTAATATTTAGCTGTTGGGCCATTTTAGCCGTTGGGCTGGGGCCCAAAACGGCTCAAAACAGCCCCCACCCCTCTCTAACCCCTTCACTATAAATATACTCATATTCTTTTATTTAAATCACAAATTATTTCATTAACATCTTACAAAATCTCTCAATTTTCAATCTCTCATAAATTCATAATTATTATTTTGTGATATTGACTTGGAGTTCGGATTTTGGAGATTTATTTGAAGTAAATCGGAAGCTTCAATTAGCATCTCTCAATTCCAGCTTTGGTTATACGTCTACTTTTACGTAGACGTTCGGATAATTCGTCCAACTTTAATTTTTTATTTGTTTATTAGTTAAGTTATTTTATTTTTTTTGTTATATTATCTTGTTTGATTTTGATAATATTAATTATTTTAAACTTGAACATGAATTTGGAAAGAAATAGTGGTAAAAGACCAATGTCGGAAAGAAAAAATAATAGGGAAGGAGGAAGTAGTTCTAATTCTAAAAATTTGCCACCTCCTAGATTTAGAATTAATACTAATGATTATACTCATGTTGATGAAACTTCTTTTACACGAGACTCACAACCTATTGAATTTAATTTCGAAAATGAAGTAGATAATGAGACTTTAAATAGATGTTTTACTAATTTTGAGGAAGAATTAGATGAGGAAGTAGAAATAAATGAGGAAGATGATGAGACCCCTACCCCTACTAGTCCGGCTACCGAATTACCGAAACAAGATGAAGTCCCCTCTTTACCTACTTTTTCAAAGACCGATGTACGTGTTAAAAGATCTTTAGTATGAAAATTTTTGGTACAAAATGAGGAAAAAACTACTGTTACTTGTACGAAATATAAATTGATCATGAAACAAGTAACTACGGGTACACAAGGGGGAACATGACGACTAAGATCACATTTGAGAAAGTGTAATAAAGAATTTGCTCGCCTAGATGATATAGAAAGGGCTAATAGAAATGGAATATCCATACCTGAAAATTCTATGGGAGTTGGAGGTTCTAATATGGTTCAAAGTGTATTAAATATGACTAACCCGACTAGCCGAAGCACACACCACACATATAGTAAAGAAAAAGATTGTAGAGAATTAGCTAAAATGGTTGTTGTTTGTGGTTTGCCTTTTTCATTTCCTTCCCATCCTGATTTTGTTCATTATATTCGGGAATTGTATAACCCAAATTATGAAGGTATTCCAAGAAGTACAATTAAAAGTGATATTTTTAAATATCAAAAAGAATATTGTCATTTTCTTCGTTGTTTATTTGTTTATTATAATGATAGATTATCTATTACTTCTGATATGAGACGTAGTCCTAATGGTAATGATTATTTTACAATTACTGTCCATTGGATTGACCATGAATGGAACATGCAAAAACGAATATTAGGGTATAAATATGTTGAAGAACTAAAACTGGTTCTTAAATAGCAACAAAAATAAGCTCTATTTTACAATTTTATGGAATATGTGATAAAATAATGAGTGTCACTTTAGATAATGCTTCTAATAATTTAAAAACAATTGATTATTTAAAATGTAGACTTTGTCCAATTGATAATGATTCTTTTCATATTAAGTGTGCCACACATGTGTATAATTTGATAGTAAAAGATGGTATTTTTCAATTTGGAATTTCTTGTGAAAAAATTAGACTTGCTTATAATTGGATTTTTAAAGCTAAAATAAAAGCTAGAATTACAGAATTTAAAAATCGTTGTAAAGAATGTGGACTTGCATATAGAAAAGTTCCAAAAGAAGTATGCACTAGATGAAATTCTTTATTTGAAATGCTTGAAGTT
>JAJOOR010020897.1:0-12847 GCA_036250505.1 Solanum acaule | reverse complement strand
TTCCTCTACTAGATTTTTGATCTTCTACCTTCTTGTATATCTCATTAGCTCGGTCCTTTGAACAAAATCTAAACCATTATAATGAAATACTGAACAAATATTATCTGTGGCTTTTAGTGTTAACTGTCAAATTACTTTACATGAAGTATAGAAACATCTTCAAGTTCATCTTTTAAAAAGAATCATAACATAGAGTACTTGGGTTGTTCCTTATTCTTGTAAATGTCAAAAGAGAATATCCTAATAATGTTAAGAAAACAATACTGTGAAGTACTCTAACGAAAATTGTCAATTCCTGCCATGAGATGTCTGGTGCAATGTCAAATACAAGGTCACAGGACGAAAGACAAGCTCCAAGTTCTAGAAGAACATACTACACCACTCAGGTCACAAGCAAAAAAAATCGAAAAAATACACAAATAGCTTCCAATATTTTATATATATGGCCAAATGAATCAGTTGCTAGTAGAGGAGGGGCAGGAGGGTGCATACTAAACCCATTAACACTGTTGAATATTGAACTGCTTATCCAGCTGAGTGACGAAATGAGCAAATGAATCAGGCAGCCTTAGCTAAAAGAGAGAGCATGACTCTTCATACACATTGAATGAAATTAGAAAGAAAAAGTAATTGGACACTTCTTAACACAAGCATATATCTGCACAGACTTCCTGACATCTCAATGTCATTTGATTGAAAATGAGTATCAGGACTTCAGGAGTAGAAACATACCTTTATGGTTGCAACCAGGCCCAACCTGAAATAGGTATAATTGCATCAGCCATATCTTTTGGAATTCTGCATTATAAGTTCAGCTACAAACTAAATAATAAGGAGCCAGACCAGACACATACTGATAATGAATAGGTTTTACATTACCAGTTCATTTGGTTCTAATGGGATAATGTAACAGAAAGAGACCATAACAAACACATACATAGAAAGAATACCAAAAGCAAGAGTGTTGTTAGAAGAGTAAGTTGAAATATTTTATGTATAATATACGAAGTGGTGGACAAACAAAAAAAATAGGAAATTTAATAATTAAATATAATTTCTTCAATCAACTTCCCGACCTACACAATACTTGAGAGCAAAAAGTGAATGTTGTAATTCATTATATGGACTAAAGTAGTTTCCTTAAAGAAAAGAAATTACTGGAAAAACAGAATTACAACAAAATGATATTCTCTATGGTTCCACGGCGATTGTTCTGGGTGCACCCAGACAACTTTTCAGGTGAAAAGCTGCACGATGCTTCAGCCACTTAAGCCAATGCAACAAAGTCACTACAAACCAAGGTCTAAAGCCAACACTACAATTTCCAGTTTCAACTGAAAAGTGCAATATTTGCTCTTCTGTCACCACGAATTTGGAACCAAATGTTGTGCTTTTTATAAACTACATTCAGTTTTGTCTCATCCGACTGTAATTTTCTTGTCTATAGCTTCACTTAGTAAAATGCTCAACTATGGTCCAGCCTAGTAACTAATGCCAGTTTTTGCAATCCTTCATATGATTTTTTCATGCAATCAAGAGTACACTGCACACACCACTATGAGCATTCACCTCATCAAGAAAGATCATAAATACAAAATCTACAGATATGCTTACCTACTGCTAAGGCCAATAAAGAAAAGGCAATAAGCAATTCAGCCTATAATATTCACATTTTACCAGAACTTAGACCGCTTGTAACAAAAGAGAATAGGTTGAGCAACCAATAAAGATGCAAACTTTTCTCACACTAACTATATGATATCATAACCACACATCATTTTCAACAGTAATCAATCCAAAAAATACAATTTTTACCAAGACATTCAACAATTTAATGCTCCCAGCTCAACGCTTGAGTTCCCAGGCAAATAACGCCAACTCTACCAGTAATTTTACTCAAACTCCGGTAATCAAATAATCAGAACGTGTGAATCTCGACTCACCTATCCAATAAATACATGACATCTTTTATACTAACTTAAATCACATACAACAACAAGAACATACTCACTGCAATCCCACAAGTGGGGTCTCATGAGGGTAGTGTGTACGCACACCTTACCCCTATCTTAAGAAGAAGGTAGAAAAGTTGTTTCCGATACACTCTCAGCTCAAGGACAAGTATATCAAAGCAGTTTGATAACAAATAGTAACAAAAGTTAAACAAAATACTAAAGATAGCATTATCCCTTATCCCACATTCCCCACAAAAATCATAGAGAACCATATCAAAATCAAACCTTTACACCACCACCACCAACAACATACCCAGTGTAATCCCACAAGTGGGGGTCAGGAGTACCCCTACATTTTGGGAGATACAAAGACCGTTTCCGATAGACCTCAGCTCAAGTAAAGAAGCCAAGACACAATGCACCACCATTTACACCCAAAATGAAATAAAATAAATTGAAGGAACATTATAAGGTACCTATCAGACATAACCCCAATAGCTTTAAAAGCCAAAATGAGAGATCGATCAGCATTCGACCCACGATTCTGCCATCGACCCAAAGACGATGTCAAGAAATCACTAGTAGTTCCATTAGGTTTTGAGATCACTGTAGATAACCCACCATCAGAAAGCAACGGATTATTCGGTCCACCAACTCGAACCGGGTCATTATCACCCGACTCATTAGCAAAAGTTCTCCACTCAGATGTTTCATCAATCGAATGAGATTCCAAAACTAACCCACATTCTGAACAAACCATATCACCTGCTGAATGATCAAATACAACCTCTGTGCTCTTTCTACAGTCCGAACAGTACGCATCCATTAGTAACAATTTTTATGTCAAAATGTGTAATTTTTTGTACAGATGTGATTGAAATTGAAAAAGATGAAATGGGTTAGTTGTGATTTTGGTTGTAAAGATGAAAAATCCATTGATTTGTTGTTGTGAAGAAGAAGAAGATGGATTTATAGTTAGGCGGAGGAAGTGGCGGGGGAAATGGTGAAAGAGTAGGAAAGTCATGTGGTTCTTGTGGTTATTTTCAGTTTTTTTTGAAATTTTGACAAAATAAAGACAAAACAATGAAATTTTTATTCTCTCCATTTTAATTTGTTTATCTTATTTCCCTTTTTAGTTCGATTCTAAAAGATTTTTTTTTTCTTTTCGTATATTTGACATATGTTTAAATTAAGTATATAAGATTTAAAAATATTATTTATCTTCTTATAATCATTGTCAAATGAAAACACGATAGATAGATTGAAACTAAACAAGTACATTTTTTGGCCTCTTTTTTGTTTGGTTCTCTCGAGTAAAAAAGAGAAAACTATAAAGACAAATATGACCATGTTCTTTTCTTCTTTTATAATGGTGAAATATATCATTGACATTTAATTTGTCAGTAAATTTTATTTAGATTTAAATTACGATTTTGTTTGGATCGAACTTCTTTGAGATGTTTTTGATTCAAAATTTGAAAAGTTTCTTTATGTGTTTTCAGAGATCTATTAGGTTGATAAGTTAACTATGCAATATACATATCATGATGACATGTAAAACTTTGAGCTTGTTTATAATACATTGATGTAGTGATAAATTTTATGTTTTTTTAACTTGTTTAGGTGAAGTATGTACAAATATTTTTTAAAATTTTGATTTGTAAGTCATGTATTTATGATGTGCTCAATTTGGACGAATCATAATTCAAGTGTGTGAATTAAACTAACTGACAAATTTAAAAAGTTGTTAATTTCTTCGTAGCTCTATATTAAACACCATATATATACATGCATAGCGTGTGTTTGTGGTTTGATTTGAAAGTAATGTGTGTGTGTATAGTACAATTTATTATTCTAACATCTTTATGATATTATTTAGAAACTCTGATAATATGATAAATGGCTTTGCTTTAATGTAGACTAGCAGATGGAACAAATTGATGATTGTATTATGAATTTAAACTTTTCTTGCCAACTATTCAAAAGGAAATAGTTTAGCAAATTTCTTGATATTTTAAGACGTAATAGAAAGAGAATGTAACACATCAAACTAATAATAAATCATAAACGTGTGACAAATTTAAAACTTTGAAGCCAATTTATGTAGTAAGCCATTCTTTTTCATTTGTTATAATGATGTTCGAACAGATCAGCTTGTGCACGACTCGATTAGCACAAGTTTCTTTCTCCACATAAACAAGACAAAAGATAGGAAGACAAGTAAAGAATGATTGTATGGCAAGGAAAGGAAAGGCAAAGAAAAGAGATGGGCTAGTATAGGCCAATTATTATTAATATGATGTGCCAAAAGACGCAAGCAAATGGATAAGATATTCGAAAAAAATCTTTGATCATAAAAAAAGAAGATAAGAGAAAATGGATAAGATATTTGCTTCACAAAGATGACAAAGGCACTATTCCATCGCAAGTGTAACATAACAAGCAACATGGAGATGTACGATTTATTAATGCTGCGTCTTGAGATATTACGCAACAGACTCATCCTGTTTATAATAATTCATTCAATCTTCATAAGAGCATATTCATAAAGTATCTCGCCAATGAGAATATTTTCAATACAAAAAACGGACAACAGCAACATAGTTTGAAAACGGAAGTAAACTCACCAAATGATGGATCTCATGTTAAACGAAAACATTTCACTTTGCATGACAATGTTTAGCCATACAAAAATTGGACGATGGCCTATGAAATCTGTAACATTCAAAAAAAAAAAATGGAACCTATTTGTGTTTTAGAGGAGGGGAAGAGATAAATGGAAAAGAAAATAATATGGATTACTCTGGTCTACATGACCTACGGTGCCTTGTGAATCCAGAACACAGGGTAGCCAAAACTCCGCGTCTGATGTTTTCTCTGTTTGAATAATTCTTACAGACTTGAGGCCCTATAGCAGATTTATAGAGCTCAACGACTAAGGTACTCTTATGCCTTTGGACTGCACAGGTTCTTAAGGTCCTTGTCTTTGACGTACCATTCTGGTATTATTTTGGAAGCATGAGGATAAAGATCCTTGTACGCGTTCTTGATTGTCCCCTCTGCAACTGTGGTTGCAACTGAGATATCTGCTGCAAGCATAAACCGTTCAGATGTATATACGAAACTAGCATATACAAGTACAACCAAGACTTAAAAGCAGCTAGGCAACCCCACATGAAGAATTCACTTATGCAGCAATTGATATAGAAATGCAGCATTGTGCACCTACTTAAGGAAGCATGAATGTAAAGGAATATACATTGCCTCTTTAGCTCAAGATTGCACAAAGAGGAAGGTTGATGTTCTAACCTCGCAGAACGGGTTTCTTTGAATCTGAAAGTTGAGTGATCATGTATATTATTGCTGCAGCAATTGATATAGGACTCCTCCTGCAAAAAGGAAAATAACTATTAAGGATCTAATCTGTTAACCAGATGTGCTTATAAGCTTAGTCTCTAGTGATCTGAGTGATAACGATCAGTTCCCTCTTCTTTCCCTTTTAGCAATTCATTTACTGGTTAAAACTCTAAGAAAAGAAACTAAAATCTAGTAGTGAAATGTCCACGAAAATCCCTTTAACGAGAGTTGCATATATTAGTCATTTAAATCAAACAAGTGGCGTCTGCCAATCTTTTTTCTTAAGAGGGTGGAGCAGGGAAGACGTTCAAGCAAGAACTTAACTCGGTTGACAGAATAGCTTCACCTCTATTACCCATCAACTCAAGTTCTATCAATTTTATTTTTTTCAAAAAAATAGAACTTCTCTAAAGTTTTCAGAACAGAATAACTGCCAAAATCAAATTTACGGAAGGTTCATTCAATATGAAAGAAGAGAATTCGAGCCACAGCAAAAATCAAGTAGTTCCCTCAAAGAGTTCACATGCAGATCCTCCAACAAATGACTTAAATCAGCCTCTGGATTATTCTGTGGGGCCAAGGTATGGGTTCACCATATTAAGAACATAATCAAGCATACACAAAAAAAAATGTACCTTATATCAAACTCTTCAGCCTTCTGAACAGTTTCTTGGACAACCTTAATTTCTTCATGGTTCATACCAAGGTTAGAACAAAAACGTCTCTGAAGAATAGTTCATGTCAGGATAGCATAAAAGAATGGTCATATCACACTTACGCCCCCACAAAGAGGCCGAAACCTATATATTTAGTTGACTCACCAGATAGTCCCCAGCATGTATAGTTCCCATCTCCATTGATTCTCCCATTTCAACCTTCAATTGTTTCACAATGAACTCTTTTGCCCGGCCAATTTCCTTCTTACTAGCTCCATTGGCAATTGAGCATATTTCTAATCAACACCCAAAGGTTTAGAGTTCACACAGAGGAGTAAACTGTTAATCTACATGATCAGAAAACATTGCCACACCTTTTACAGTGCGGGGTTTGCCTTCTTGGCGGCACGCAATGTAGATACAAGCAGCGACCAGAGCATCAAGATTCCTGCCTCTTGTACACTTTTGGTCTTCAAGCCTCTTATATATCTCACTTGCTCGATCCTGCACAAGATCAAAGAAGACATATACCAATTAGTGCAAAAAAAACTTTCAGCAATAAGGACTATCAGACTAATCCCAAAAAGAAGAGAAAAAGGCTATATCAAAATACTTGCTGCGATATGGAAAAAAGATTGTAACAGATGACATCCCTTAACATACCAAGGGGATAACCCTGCAGCAACAATACTATCAATTTTGGCGCTTTAACAAACACACAGTATACTTAGGTGGAGAAAATTAATGGTTTCTATTTACTAAAGCAAAATAAGATGGACTAAAAAGGGTAATAAGCTGCAATCTACATATAATTAACTTACAAAAGGACTAAGCAACAGACGACAAAAGAAAACTTTAAAGATGTAAACACGCATATAAATGAAGCGATGAAAACACCAAATGGAAAGAAGTTGCACTGTCATATGCGTCAACTGAAAGGTGCAAGAGAATCCAAGAATGCAATCAGATAGTTCTGTGATGCCCAATTAACTTAAAAGAATACTAGAGAACATACCCTTATAGTAGAAACAAGGCTCAACCTGTAAAACATAGAGAGAGAAAACTCAGTTCAATCAACGCGTAAAAAATTTCCAAGCTTTCAAAAATTAAAAGGAATGATACACCTCCCTGAACCAGTATTATCACTTCAAATGTAGTTGTAACAAAAGGCCAACACAAATGCCATCTCACAGAGCATGGGAAGGACAAAGCAGATGGATTAATTCGTGTAATAACAACACCAAGCCAATCAAACTATAAATCCACATATCATCCCACAAATGTCTTCCCTCCAAAAAGCTTAATCAGGGGAAGGAAGAAAAACGATACAGTTTTACTCTTCAAATTAGTCATCTTACATATTCAATTTCATTACCAGATTCTATAAGATTTAACCTATTTAATCCCAATAGCCGCTCTCACACAAGCCCTGAAATCCGATCAGAGATCATAAAATAAACTCATTTTCATCTTCTAACCCCCTCCTACTACACATCAATCAGAGGATAGTTATCATCTGTTATAAATCATCCATATCCAATCGGATCCATTCGAGCCCAATTCATTTTGTTACCCAATCATATAGATTCTCCAAATTTCACACTTAAACATGTACAGACATTCAAATATCTAAACAAACTGAAACCACAAATTCATAACCTAGGTATCAAATTCAACTAATACTTCATGAAACAAAACTCAGTAGGGTTCATCAGAAACAAAAGGAAATGAAAGCAACAAGTAACCGACCTATCAGCCATGGTAGCAATGGCCTTAAAAGCCAAAACAATCGCGCGGTCAGGATCACCACCACGATTCTGCAACCTAGCAAGAGAACCATCTCCATTACTACCATTAGGCCCTTTGGAAATCACTGTAGAAAGAGCCGCATCACCGAGTAACGGGTTAACGGGACCTCCAACACGATTCGGGTCATCACCACCCGACTCATCAGCAAAAGTACGCCACTCAGATGTTTCATCAATTGAACGAGATTCCAACACCAGCCCACACTCTGAGCAAACCGTATCACCGGCGGCGTGGTCAAAAACCACCTCCGTGTTCCGCTTGCAATCCGAACAGTACGTATCCATTTCAAAACGGTTCCGACCCGATTCGATCGTAGATGCCGGAAAAACCTACCGATTATGATTCCAGCAACGATGATCGGAAAAAGGGTACCGGAGTTTTTGGGTTTCTCTCTCTCCAAATTTGTGCTTAGTTATGGAGAGGAGTGGGAGAAAATTAGAAGGGTCAAAGGGGTATTTATAGACCTAAATTCAGAATGCGGGTCGGTACAAGTGTATTCGGTAGGGCCCATTACTGTATTTTTTTCCTTAAAAGAATGAAAAAGAAAAAAGGAACTTATATTAAAGAGTTTTTTATTTACATTACTAATCTATTTTTAGGTAAAAAAAAAAAAAAATTGTTAGAAATATTGATGAGGTATATGTGGTTATAGATCAACTTAACATGATAAAAAAAAAATTATAGTTAATAAATTTAGTGTAATTTTATATGTGGGATCCGAAGGATGGTGTCTACGTACACAGTTTTTTGCCTATCTTGTAAAAGGTAGAGAAATTGTTTTCGATAGATTTTTGATTCAAGTTAAATGTATCAAACTCAAGTATGAAAAGAAAATACGGTAATGAAGAAATCATGTTAAGATTAAAGTAGAAGAACAGTAGCAAAACGATAGATAAAATGTAACTGAAGTAGAGGAAACAACAGATAATAAGATCAAAGAATAAGATAGAAGCAAGAAAAACTAAACAACACTCAAATACCTACTAACTTTCTATCTCTGATGAATTATTTTTTATACCTGATAGTTTAAATATTGGATGGACGCTTCAGACGAAGACATCATGTTATTCCGGATCGATCTCAACCAGAATGAGACCTATGCCCCACTTCCATCCAAATGCCCTACTACAAAATACGACCGACTTTTTTAACCACTCAGATATTTATTCCCTTCGCGTTTCATCTGCTCTATCCATCTGGCAATAGGGTATATTTATGTGATTCGCTAGATTTGTCTTCGCCTGTCAGTCGGTTCTATTGCTTGTCGGTTACATTCATTCCCTTCACACTTTACCTGCCCCATCCATCTGGTAAATAGGGGCTTATCTATGTGATTAATTGGGTTTGTCTTCGTCCGTTAGCTGATTATATTTCTTGTCGGTTAATTGCATTCATTCTCTTCGTGCTTCACCCGCTTTATCCATCTAGCTCTAAGGACTTATCTACGTGATTCACTAGGTTTGTCTTCGCCTGTCGGCTAATTCCATTGTTTTTCAGTTAGCTAAACTTTTTTGATAGTACGAATCGCTACGCATGTAAACAGAGTTATTCAATATATATAGGACAATCGGAAAACGCGTAAACTAATCTGCATATCATCTATGTCAAAAACAAAAGTTTATCATTATTGGTGCACAAATTTCAAGTCGAAGGTCTATTGGAAACAACCTACTTTTATAGGAATGAGATAAGGTATGCATACACTCTACACTATTTGAACCCTACTTTATGAAATTATATCAAGTATTTTATTGTTGTATTGATTCACAAAATTTGAGATCATCGATATCACTAGATTATAAATTTTATTGGGCATACAAAATTATTATTATTATTAGTATTTTTCTTTAATTCACTTGTCCATTTTTTGTTTTACAATATTTACTTTAATAGGATCAATACTAATTTGTTTCTCTTTAATATTTTTCCAAATCAGCATATAATGTGGACTAAACCAAGGATGGAAAGATTGTAACTTGATATTTTTCATAAATCGACAAATATAGAAAAATTATAAAAATTTGACTGACGAGTCAAATCATGAAATGTTGGTGCTTGATTAATTTTCATAAATTGACAAATATAGAAACAATTATTAAAATTTGATTGATGAATCAAATCATAAAATGTTGTTGCTTGATTAATTTTTATAAATTGACAAATATAGAAAAATTATCAAAATTTAATTGATGAGTCAAATCATGAAACGTTGTTGCTTGATTATTTCTCAACAATTAACCAATATAGTAAAATTATAAAAATTTGATTAATCAAATTATGGATGGCTATTGTTTGATTATCGTGAAATATTCTTTTTGTAATAAAAACATACCATAATGCAAAAAAAATTAAAAGAAACATACCATACCGACAACAAAATCCAATTAATCAAATAATGAAAGGTCATTACTTGATAATTACAATATTCTAAACGTGCCATAAAATAGTAAAAATATTTGATAAATGAGATGTATATGCATCAAACTAATTGGTCACTTTTTTTTATTTTTTTTTAAAAGTATATGCATCAAAGTTTCTAATAAATTGCATTTGTTGCGTATTCTTTTTTAAACTATTAGAAATATCATGTACATAATGTGTAAGTAATTTTGCGGGTCAAATAGTTTTATTAGTTCTTCGTAAATATTTTTTTTAGTTTTATATTTGTATACAAGAGTTCTTATTTTATATAAAAACAAAGAAATATACAAATTACACACATAAAAAAAATGTAGGATTATTTTTTTCAATTCAAAATATAACGTAAAAGTGTTATATTCACCCAATTCCAGACAAATTTATGGCTTCAATGCATATGAAATATTATTAACGATTAAAAGAATGAAATTGTTTTTAAGGGGAAAAAAAAAACTCCATAGTTAGTACTATAGTACAAAAAGAAATTTCATAGCAATTTCCATTGTTAAACATGAGAATAAAAGAAAAGGTGTAATTTGAGGTTGTAACAATTTTTTATTTTTTTTAATATATATATAATTGGCAATAAGAGAAAGAATATTCTTTGTCATAATGTGATCATTTATTTTATTTACTTTTTTTTTTGTTTATTGTTGTTTTGTTTTGATTATAGATATAAATAAAATATGCGTACATTATATTCTTCTCAAATTTTATTTGTTAGATTTATTTTCACTAGTATGTTATTATAATTGTTTTTAGATGACATTCTACTAATTTTATTGTTCAATTCTTTTGAATGATATAAAAACGCATAAACATTACTAAATATTTAAAATTAAGTATTAAACCTATCAGAAATGTACAATTTTGAAACTTATAATAGTTATGTATTTGTAACATATAATTTAATCAATTATCAATACAAGTTGTAACTTTTTTTTTTTTTTTTAATAACACAAGTTGTAACTTATTCAATTGAACTAAAGCTTGGTGTTCCATAGAATAATTTTATGTTGTCTTTTACTATAAATATTAAAAGAAAAAAGGGAAAATAAATAAATAGAGAAAATAGACAAAGAAGTATTAATTCCAAGGGGTGTCATATTTTGGTTGTTTCATTTAAATTAGTATCCGTTTTGTATTTTATTTTGAACAAGTACTCAATATTAAGTAATTTCCAAGCAAAAGTGCATGCTAAACATGTGCTTCAGTTATGTATAATTGAGCGTAGATATATATGTGAAAAAATTAAAATATTGCTATTACTTAAATTTGTTGTTGTTGACTATTAAAGTTTGTTCCTTGTGATATATCGAACTTATATTTAAAATTATAGTTTATTTGGAGTAAATTTAGGTATTGAAGTACTGAAATTTTAAGAATAATTTATTTATTTATCAGCAAAACAAATTTAGACACGCACGACTAAAAATAAGACAATTCTTACATTCAAATAAAAAACAAACATACGTTCAAATTACATTTTAAGCGATTAAATGTATATATAAAAAATAATATATATAAAGCAAACATAAATTAAATGACGATCCAAAAATCAGATATTTGTGTGCTTAGCCCGACAAAGAAAGAGTGGTTCGTGTGGGCCGTAGGGTTGGTAGTCTCCAGCTCTATTTGACTTGGGCTTGCTATAAACTGGACCCAAGATGTAGGGCTAAAATGTTGGCCCACTAGAGTTATTAGAAGAATTGGATAATTACTTCTTCTTTTTTTTGTAATTGTGATCAAATCAAATAAGTTAACAATAATCTAAAATCCATAATTTAATTTAACTCAGAGCTTTATAAGATATAGTACAAGTTTTACACACATTTTTGGGTTTGATGATACCATGAGTCTAGATCATGATATTTATGATACTAAAGTCGAACGATTAGTGTAAGGTGGTGCAAACTTTTGAAGAAGAGGGATGACTTTAGGCGAATCTCATATTAGAATGAAAGAAGAAAGTGAAGAATTTTATAAGATATCAAATAAATCCACATAATATGTGCGCGCACCTGAAAGATAGCGAATGTGAGTCCCTTGTCAAGGAATTTAAGCAAAAAAATTGAAAGAGTCAGTCAGACATTAGACCATCTTAGCACCCCATAATCGAGGCTAAGAACGATCATCTATGGCACCATACCCGAGGATCATGGAAGCTATTAATCACGCTTTTGAAGAAGAGGGATGACTTTAGGCGAATCTCATATTAGAATGAAAGAAGAAAGTGAAGAATTTTATAAGATATCAAATAAATCCACATAATATGTGCGCGCACCTGAAAGATAGCGAATGTGAGTCCCTTGTCAAGGAATTTAAGCAAAAAAATTGAAAGAGTCAGTCAGACATTAGACCATCTTAGCACCCCATAATCGAGGCTAAGAACGATCATCTATGGCACCATACCCGAGGATCATGGAAGCTATTAATCACGCTTTTGAAGAAGAGGGATGACTTTAGGCGAATCTCATATTAGAATGAAAGAAGAAAGTGAAGAATTTTATAAGATATCAAATAAATCCACATAATATGTGCGCGCACCTGAAAGATAGCGAATGTGAGTCCCTTGTCAAGGAATTTAAGCAAAAAAATTGAAAGAGTCAGTCAGACATTAGACCATCTTAGCACCCCATAATCGAGGCTAAG
>JAJOOR010020896.1:0-11704 GCA_036250505.1 Solanum acaule | reverse complement strand
CGAGTTCTAACGCGTGCACTCGTTAAAAAGACTTCTAAACGAAATAATTATCAATGCATGCAAAACACTATTCAAGAATTGTTTATTTACTATTCATATTTTGTTAATCGCTCATGGTTCCCACAACCCTAGTTGTGGAGTTTAGTTACCCATAATCATATGAACACAATTCATTATTTTAGATGAAAGAATTATGAATGCCTTGTGTGATTAGCTTACTTTGAACCATGCATGAATAAACCTAGAATTTGCCCCGTTAGTTTGATTGATTTAGAAAAGTGTACTCTTGAGATGATCTTAGGCAATTTTCAAGAGTGTGAGCCAATTTGACATATACCTATTTTTGTGACCTACTTGTGAGCGTGTGAAACTCTTTTGAACACCTTTGAGCCATACCTTTCTTTGGAAGAACCTTGATAAACCCTAGATTTTTTCATCCACTACCTATAATCCTCTTGAGATGTGTTTAGTGAATAGCCAACTTAGGCCAAAAGTCTAAGTTAGGGATGTGGTGAAAAGGAAAAGGAAAAGTCAAGAAGTGCAAGAAAGCCTCCTGAACCTATTGTATTGCAAAACAAAATGGAAACCCTCCATATAAAAAAAAAGAGAAAAAGTATGAGAAAAGAAAAGAAAGAAAAAGAAAGTTGTAGAATAAAAGTGCAAAAGAAACTGGGTTTCCAAGCAATACATGGAGAATGAATAACCGGATGACTTATGAGCACTAGAAGAAGAATTGAGGAAGGAAGGGAAGAGGATGTCTTGAGAACATCACATCTCACGAGGAAAAAGTCACTAAGCCTAAATAATCATACCTTTTCACTCAGCCCCATTACAAGCCTTAGAAAGACTTTTTTTATCTTGAGTAAGCTGGATCGAAAGTCAATTGGAAAATAAGGGCATACCTATGGGTGAAAACATGCATTGTGTTTCTCTTTTTGAGTGCGAGCGTTGTATCTGATTCCTGATTTTAAATTGACTCACGTATGTGTGTGAATATGGAATCATTCTTTGTGTGAGGGCATTTAGATACTTTTGTTGAGCTTGAACTTGCACAAGAAGCAAGTATTGCGAGCATGAGAATCTTTGATGATGGTGTGTCACAATTTAAATCTGTGAGTACACAATTGATCCTTGCATAAGTAAATTGAGTCTTGTTGTGTGCATTCATGATTTAGTCTTGTGTAGCACTGTTTGAGGCACCCTTTTTGAACGGCTGAACTTTAGTTTGCTTGAGGACAAGCAAAAGCTTAAGTTGGGGGTGTTGATGAGTCCACAAATTGGACTCATTTAGGGCTTTGTTTTAATGGAAATAGTGTCCTTGAATGCTTGTTTTACCTCAATACCTAATTAAAATGCTGAAGTTTCAGGTATTTGAAGTTTTAGTGGAAGCATGGATACTTAGGCGCAAAACGGAGCAAATAGGGCTGAAAAGAACAAGAAATAGAATCCTGTGGATCGCCGAGTTTAACTTGGCGAGTCGCCGAAACGACATAAGCCGCCCTTCGTTCCAGTATGCGAAGCCTTGAAGGAAGTGGATCAAAAGGCGAGGAAAAGAGCAGTCGGCGGGTCGCCAATAAGTTCCGCGAAGCAGTACTGTACCACCCAATGATCCAGAATGCAAGGATGCTAAAGGCAAGACACTGAAGGCGATGAGCTGACCAAAGGGCGTATTGCCGAGTTCATCGGCGATTTCTACTAATGTCGCCAAACAATCCTCTGCAGCACAATCTGTGAAAACTATAAATACTATTTAGAGTTGTAGTCTTAAGAGAGTTTGGAGTGTGGAACAATTATTATTATTATTTTCACTTTAGATCATTCTTTAGCTAATATTTTTCTCTCAAGTTTGGAGAGGGTTTTGTGGAGACTTGAAGAAAGGAATTCTTTTTCCTCAAGTTGGAAATGGATCTTCTCTATTCACTTCCCTTTGCTTAATTCAAGGTTCAATTTCTTATACCTAGTTGATTTCTTTATCATGTTAGGCATAATTTCTTATTTCTTGATGTGTGGCTAAACCCCCCATTATTGGGGTGTGATTTAGCAAATATGGGTTGATATTCTTGTTGGGTCTTGTTTGCTGATAGGTTAGATTTATCTTAATGGTGATTTCACCTAATAGTTGTGTTTTAATCTAAAGGGTTTGTAGTTGCAAATACAAAGCCACCCATGTGTTTTCGGCTTGCCCGAGAGGGAAGTCGTGAAACCAAAACCACTAGACTGATGGCCTAAGGAGTGGGTCAACATGAGGTTCAACCCGAGAGGGTGAGCCCTAGTCCCATATCCTAACACTCAGCTCGAGAGAGTGAGTGGGGTAGGGCGTAGGTTGGTCTTGATGTGGCAAATGGGTGTCCGAGAGGAACGCATTTGAAACGGGGTAAGTTTCCAGAGAGGGAACTTATTTCCATTTAAAGCTTAGCCTAGTCACTATTATCTTGCAAATTTCCTATTGAAAGCATGTACCCAGCGATTTATCTCAACTTGTATTGCGGTCACATCCCAAGAACCTTTCCCCATGCTTGATTTTCTTGTTTATTTTGTTGTTTTAGCACTTGTTACAAAAACCCCATTTGATAGTTGACACTTTCGTGTCACCCCTTTTAATTTACTATGTATTTTATCGCAAATGTATTTAGCTACGACTAATTCAAATGAAATTCTAATTGGCTATTAATTCTCAAAACCGCTCCCTTGGGACACGACCTCAACCCTCGATTGGGTTACTATATTATCGACGATCGTAGACACTCATACCGTAGGTCAGTGTCGTTGGTCACGATAAGCATCACAGGCCCAAGACTGCATGACAACTATAGGGGCAATGTCAATATTGCTGACTTTGATGGACCTCTTGTCCTACCCCTTTTGCCTCCGGGGAACACATTTGTAGTGACCAGTAGCTTGATGCAGATGCTTACAGTGAGGGGCTTGTTCTCGGGGTTGCCATCGCAGGACCCACATGATCACATAGCCAAGCTAAGGGTGGTTTGCAAGAGCTGTGTAGGTCGATCAGACTTGGATATGGATGTCATCGGATTGCGAGTGTTCCCTCTATCACTGACAGGCGATGTTGCTATATGATTCACTAATCTTCCTTATAACTCAATCTATACATGGGACCAACTGAAGAATGTGTTCTTAGAGAGATATTTTCCAGTGTCCAAGAAGCTCAATCACAAGGATAAGGTCAACAATTTTATGGCATTACCTGGAGAATTTGTGAGTAGCTCTTAGGACAAATTCACTGCGTTCATAAGAGGTGTTCCGAATTACCGTATTGATGATGAGTCGCTGAAGGAATATTTCTATCGAGGTCAGGATGACAACAATAAAGCAGTCCTTGATACTATTGCTGGAGGCTCATATGGTGAGTGCACATACTCACAGATTGCAAAAAAACTGGAGAAGATCTCTCGCAACAATAAATCATGGAGCACTAGGAGGTCAGATACTGGGAGAAACACATTTTCTGTTCATGCTACAAACAACCAGTCTGTAGATGAGATTCGTGAGGAGATGGCTCAGATGAGGACCGAGTTAAGGCTAGTATTGAAGCATGTGAGCGAAGGTACGAAAAAGGTAAATGTTGTGAACTACTTGACTAGAACTCCACCACCAGTTGAAGAGTGTTACTATAAAGAGGATGCTTATGCGGTGAATGATCAGACGGGGGGTTTCCGACCAAACGCCCAAGGATCCAACACGGACAATTGGCGCCAAGGTCAAGGAAACCAAGGTCGGAACTATGGCAATTACAACTGAGAGGGTCAATATGTCTGGGATGGGAACTTCAATCGCGACAACAACTATAATCGGAACAACTATGGCAACAGAAACGATCGGGTTGGACCTTATGTTCCCCTACAAAATTGGGAATCTGGTACTAGGGAAGCTGGAGGAAATATGGCGTGTATTGAAGATATGATGCAGAAGATGATGAGAAGGTTTGATGCAACTGATGAGAATGTGAAGGAGATGAGAAACAACTTGTCTAGTATTGGTCAAAAATTTGATGCCCATGCAGTGTCAATAAAGCATCTAGAGCAGCAGATGACTCAGTTGTCTACTACAGAGAACCCACGCCAACCTGGCACTCTTCCTAGCAACACCATCCAGAATCCAAAGAATGATAGTCATTGTATGGCAGTTACTACTCGAGGGGGTAAGCAAACCACTGATCCACCTATGTCGTTTGTGGTGGTTGTTGAGATTAGAAAAAAAGATGAGGTGGTAAAGGTTAGAGAAGAGACTGAGAACGCGACAGAGAAAAAAACGGAGATATCTCAGAAAGTGGTCCAAATACCTAGACCTCCACCACCTTCTCCACAAAGGTTAGTGAAGTAGACTGAAGATGGTAAATATCGCAGGTTTATTACTACGTTGAAGCAGCTTTACATCAATGTTCCGTTGATAGAAGCTTTGGAGCAAATGCTTGGGCATGCGAAGTTTATGAAAGATATGGTGACAAAGAAAAGGTCTGTGAGTTTTGAATATGATGATAGATTGCAGCATTGTAGCGCTATTGCTACAAGGTCTCTTGTTCAGAAGAAGGAAGATCCTAGTGCTTTCACGATTCCATGTACTATAAAGTTGTTACATTTTGCTAAGGGATTGTGTGTTCTTGGTGCTAGCATCAACCTTATGCCATTGTCTTTTTATAATAGGTTGGGTCTAGGGGATCCAAGCCCTACTATGATGCGGTTACTTATGGCCGATCGAACCGTAAAAAGGCCCATTGGTGTACTCCATGATGTGCTAGTGAAAGTGGACTCGTTCATCTTTCCAGCGGATTTTGTGATTCTTGACTGTGAAGTTGATTTTGAGGTTCCCATCATCCTTGAGAGACCATTCCTTGCCACAGGGCGTGCGTTGGTTGATATGGAGAAGGGGCAGATGAAGTTCAGACTGAACAATGAAGAAGCAACTTTCAATATTTGTAGGTCCATGAAGAAGAGTGGTGATCTCCAAACGGTATCTGCTATAACTTACAGAGTTGAGAGTGAAACAGAAGTGCAAATTGAAGAGCGACTAGGTGTTGAGGCACTAGCAGCAGTTATGATGAATTTCGATAGTGATGGTATTGAAGAGTACGATGAGTTGGTAGATGCACTCGATAGGTGCGAATATCGGTCAAAACCAAAGAAGTATGAGTTAGACATGAAGAATTGTGAGTCCCCACCCGCGAGAGCATCTATTGTGGAGGCACCGAAATTGGAGCTTAAGGCTCTACCACCGCATTTACGGTATGTATTCTTGGGTTGAGATAATACTTTGTCCGTCATCATTGCGGCATATTTAAATACGAGACAAGTAGAGTGCTTGGTGACTGTGTTAAAGAGATTCAAGCGAGTAATCGGGTGGACTATTGCGAATATTATTGGGATTCCTCCCGGTATTTGTTTTCACAAAATCTAACTCATGTCAGATCACAAGCCTAGTATCGAGCACCAAAGAAGATTAAATCCACCTATGCAAGAGGTAGTTAAAAAGGAGTTCATCAAGTGGTTGGATTCCAGAGTTATTTATCCCATTGCAGATAGTAGTTGGGTGTGTCATGTGCAGTGTGTGCCCAAGAAGGGTGGTATTACTGTGGTTCCAAATGATAGAAACGAGCTTGTTCCAATGCGGCCCATGACCGGATGGAGAGTCTGCATGGATTATCGGAAGTTGAATGCATGGACAGAGAAGGACCACTTTCCTATGCCATTCATAGACCAGATGTTCGATAGACTTGCAGGCAAGGGTTAATATTGTTTTCTTGATGGGTATTCGAGCTACAATCAAATTTCTATAGCTCCGGAAGACCAAGATAAGACCACCTTCACTTGCCCTTATGGGACTTTTGCTTTCAAACGGATGCCATTTGGGTTGTGCAGTGCTTCAACGACCTTCCAACGTTGTATGATATCGATATTTTCTGATATGGTGGAGGACGCTATTGAAGTGTTCATGGATGATTTCTCTGTGGTAGGTGACTCTTTTGATCAATGTCTCGATCATCTGGCTGAGGTGCTTAAAAGGTGTGAAGACTGCATTTTGGTGCTAAATTGGGAGAAGTGCCACTTTATGGTGAAAGAAGGGATAGTTCTGGGTGGTCGCATTTCTGAGAAGGGCATTGAGGTTGATAGAGCAAAAGTAGAGGTAATAATAGAAAAGCTTCCACCACCTATCTCTGTAAAAGGTGTTAGAAGTTTTCTTGGGCATGCACGTTTCTATATGAGGTTTATCAAGGACTTCTCTAAAATTGCACATCCGTAGTGCAAACTACTCGAAAAGGAGTATAAGTTTGATTTTGATGATGCTTGTCTGAGAGCATTTGGAGAGTTGAAGGAGAAGTTGGTTATTGCACCTACCATTATTTCACCGGATTGGGGACAACCGTTTGAGGTAATGTGCGATGCGAGTGGAATGGCCTTGGTGTAGTATTAGGAAAGAGGAGAGAAAAAAAATTTGACCCTATTTACTATGCTAGCAAAGCTTTAAATGTGGCCCAGAAGAATTATACTCTGACTGAACAAGAACTTCTTGCGGTGGTTTTTGCATTCAAGAAATTTTGATCCTACTTGCTTGGTACTACGGTCATAGTGCATACTGACCATTCTGCATTGAGGTATTTGATGGAGAAGAACAATGCAAAACTGAGGTTGATTAGATGGGAATTGTTTCTGCAAGAGTTTGATTTTGTGGTAAAAGATAGAAACGGGACAGAAAATCAAGTTGCCGATCACTTGTCCAGATTAGAGGAAGAGGCTATGCTAAAGCTTGGTGATAGGGCTGAAATTAATAATGTTTTTCCAGATGAACAGGTATTGGCTACTTCTCATGATCTGATTCCTTGGTTCACAGACTTTGCTAATTATTTGGCAAGCGATTTGGTGCCCTCAGACTTGTCTTTTTACCAAAGGAGAGAGTTTATGCATGATGTGAAGAAATTCTTTTGGGATGAGCCTTACTTGTATCGTAGTTGTGCTGATGGGATTATTCATCGTTGTGTGCCCGAGGTTAAGATATTAAGTGTATTTGAAGCATGTCATTCATCGCCTGTTGGTGGGCATCATAGTGGAATTCGGACTGCGCATAAGATTTTGCAGTGTGGGTACTACTAGCCTACCATCCGCCAAGATGCTCATGATTTTGCCAAGTCTTGTGATCGTTGCCAAAGAGAAGGAGGGATTTCAAAGAGGCAAGAGCTTCCTATGAATCCTATATTGGTGATAGAGTTGTTTGATGTATGGGGAATTGATTTTATGGGTCCATTTGTGAGTTCACATAGGATGAAGTATATTCTTGTTGCGGTTGATTATGTATCGAAGTGGGTGGAAGCAGTTGCGCTCCCCAACAATGAAGGTAAAAGTGTCACCGCATTTTTGAAAAAGAATATCTTCTCCAAAATTTGGTACATCGAGAGCGATTATCAGTGATGGAGGTTCCCACTTTTGTAATAAGTTGTTCAAGGCACTACTTGAGAAATATGGTGTCCGCCACAATGTAGCCACTCCTTACCATCAGCAGACTAGTGGGCAAGTTGAAGTGTCTAACAGAGAGATCAAACAGATTTTGGCGAAGACTGTGAATGCTAATAGAATGGATTGGTCAAGGAAGCTTGATGATTCTCTATGGGCCTATCGCACTGCATACAAGACTCCCATATGTATGTCTCCTTACCAACTTATATATGGGAAGTCTTTCCATTTATCGGTAGAGCTAGAGCATAAATCTTTGTGGGCGATGAAGAAGCTAAATTTGGACTGGGGCGCCGCATCTAATCAAAGAATGAATGACTTGAATATGCTTGATGAATTTCGCCTAAAACCTTATGAAAGTTCAGCCTTGTACAAAGAGAAGATGAAGAGGTATCATGATCAAAGAATTGAAAAGCGAGAATTTGTTATGGGTGATCTTGTGCTCTTATTCAAATCTAGGTTGCGCTTATTTTCGGGCAAACACAAATCCAAATGGACCGAGCCATTTTTGCTCACAAAAGTGCTCCCCCATGGAGCGGTTGAGCTTGAGAACAGTGAAGGAACAAAGTTCATGGTTAACGGGCAAAGGATCAAGATCTTTATGGGAAATGCAGAAAGTGTGCAAGAAGTTGTTGAGGCCTATCATCTTGATGAGGTCTGAGTAATCAAGAGGCCTGCATCGTGTCGTGACTTTAAATCAAGCGATGCTTGGTAGGCAACCCAAGATGTACAAACTAGCCAACAATAGGTTTTTGTTTTCCATCTAGTAGTTTTCTTTGTTTAGTTGATTCTCTGTGATAATTTAGATAGGTGTTTTATTTTTGTACTAGTGTTGGCTAGAATTAGCATAGGGTCCGTGTCTAAAAAGTGTCTAGAAAATGTAAAAATAATGGCCTAATAGTTACTACATGTGCAGGGACACGAAGTAAAATCTGCAGAAACAGGTCTAGTGCAGAGGTCTGCGGACCCCATCGACGGCCCGTAAGTTAACTTACGGACCATCAATGTCAACCGTAGATCCCAGGTAAGTTCCTAAATATTTCCAAGTGTAAGAGTGATCTACCGTTCCCATCTACGGACCGTAGACGGAGTCTCGTGGGTCCAAAACCCTAATGATGCCTGACCCGACCCAGATCCACCCGCTTGTTGATAGGTCTTCGGCGCTATGCGTCACAGGTTTGCTTCACCTAATCCATTATTCTTTACTATTTATGTGCATTGCGGACAATTGCACCTTATTTTGTTAGGTGTAGGGTAAATGGATTGTGAGTGATAAGATGAAGTCTGAGTAATCCAACTCATAATCCTCTCTTGGGGTTTTCTCGCATGTGTTCTTTTCCCTCAAGAGACTGTTTAATTTCTGTTGAACCAGCATGTGTTAGGATTGTATGTGTAGAAGCATGAGAACAAATGAAGCATGATGGCAAAAGCTTATTGAAAAAATGATACCTGTCCAAAAAATTTGTGATATATGCTAAAACATGTAGGCTTGAATGAGTTGAATGTGTTGACTCTAAGTATGACATGATAATGAATCAACTTGATGGCATGACTTAAGCTAAAACTTGAACTGGGTAATCTGATAATCTGATAATGAAACTATGTGCCAAGAGTGTGCGAGAATAGTTGATTGTTCAAACAGTTTTTGTGCCAATCTACAACTTGCCCGGTTAGTCCTGCTAAGACAATCTACTCTAGAGGCTAGGAAGTGATCATAGGCCCTTGTTCTGATAAGTCCATAAATTTCCTAAAAGAAGAATCCAACCAAATGAAATAAATGCTCCCTTTGATCCAAATGCTTTGAGCCTAAATTAGACCATTTCTTTCTAAACCCCTAACTCACCTTCCCATAATCTACTATGTTGACCCCGGTCCCTCCTTGGACATGTGCACCTCGACTTAGGCCAAAATCTTAAGTTGAGGGTGGCTAATGTAAAAAGTAACCTCAATCTTGGCCCTAACCCCACATCGGGTATTGTGCACCTCAACAAATGGAAAATCCATACGTTGAGGGTGGCTATGAAAGAGGAAACCGAAAGAAAAATGGGTATGAAAAGAGTTTGATGTTGAAAAATAGAAAAATAAAATAGAGGAAAGGATGTGACTTGTTGAAAGCTAAATAAAAGAATAAAACGCAAGAAAAAGATGAAAGTGAAAAATAAAGAGCGACAAATTCTAAAGTCACATCCATGGTTGAAGAGAATCAAGGGAAATAAGGTAAAACGGTAGGATGTCAAAAATTGGGCAAAAAGAGGTAGAAAGCCTAATGTAATGTCAAGGAGGGTAGAAAGTCATTAAAAGTACCCAAATGTACCACACCTAACCCTGAGCCTATGTTACAAGCCAAGAAAGTCCTATAGTGATCCTAGAACCTAGTTTGGAGAGTCTAAGCAGTAAAAATAAGGGCAAGCCTATGGTATTGAGAACTAACTATACTTGAAGTTACTTATGAGTGTGAGTTTTGAATGAATCCTTGTACTCAAATTCATGTTCATTGTGCGAAAAAGGGATTTCATTTTAAGTAAGGACACTAGCTACATTGTCGAAAAGTTGGTACCTTGGTGATAGTGAAACAGTGTATGTTGTGTGTTGGTTGGTCGATCGATCTTTGTCATATTTTGATCCGCATGAATTAGCTTGTCGAGTCTAAGAGAACAAATTTTGCACCCGCAAAGAGATTAGGGATAGAGAGTCATGTGATTGCTTGTGCTTAAATTGCTTGCTTCTATACAAGTGTCGGTTAGAGTCTTAATGCGTCGCTTGAGGACAAACAATGAATTTAAGTTGAGGATGTTGATATACCATGAGTTTATGGTATTTTTAATACATTTCACTTAAGAGTTGTGTGTGTCTAGGGACTTTTTGTATTAGTTTTTATGTGTTTTTATTGTGTTTTTGCAGGAAATATGTTTGGACGCAAAAATAAAGAGACAGCTGAAAGATGTGCAGAAAAAGGCATCTACGGAGGTGACCTACAGACCGTAGGTCCATTGATGCTCCGTAGATGGTGATCGTAGATCAGCAGGCAAGGCATGAAAGGCAAATCAGGGAAATCTGACCAAGTGTGGAACCACGGTGGCCATTGACGGTCCGTAGATTGATCTACGGACCGTACTGCTGATCCGTAGAATGATATTGCGAGGTTCCAGTACCTAATTTTTGAAGATTCTAAGCGTGGAGCCACGGAGAGGGATCGACGAACCGTAGATCGATCTACGGTGCGTACTGGTGGTCCGCCATTTGCTTCAGAGAAGTTGAGTTTTGAAACCTGAAAATATTGCCTAAGTCTTGGGTAACGGAAGGGACTCACGGACCGTAGATCCATTGACAGTCCGTGAGTCAGTCTCGTGGAATGAAGATACGTACCTGAACATAATTTCCTTATTTTGTTTCCTTTTTAGTTAGGACTTATTTTTCTATATATAGGGTATGTAAACCTCGTTTTTGGGGGTTAGACTTTATTACTTTCGTTCTACTTTGTGACTTTGGATATTTTTCGCAAACCTACAAATTCTTGATCTCCTAAGTGGGTTTTGAAGGTTTTTGTTTTGAAATTCAAGTGGAAATTTCGAGTTTGTTATTCTCAATTACATAAGTTCATAATTCTTTCATCTAAAACAATGAATTTTGTTCATATGATTATGGGTAACTAAACTCCACAACTAGGGTTGTGGGAACCATGAGCGATTAACAAAGTATGAATAGTAAATAAACAATTCTTGAATAGTGTTCTGCATGCATTGATAATTCTTTCGTTTAAAAGTCTTTTTAACAGTGTGCAACGTTAGAACTCGCTTTGTGATACTTGCTGGACCAAGGAGGTAATCAACAAGAAAAGAATTATCAACATAGATTTAGTATGATACTATCTAATAGTCTAGTGTCGATTGGTGCGAAGTAATAACTAAGCGAAACATCGATGTGATGTCTAATATAGGGTAAAGGTAAGATTTAGTAAATTATACACACGTAGCCGGACCAAGGTGCGGGGTGAAATTCTCTAGATGCCGGACCAAGGATTTAGAGATACCTAGATTACCACTTTGCATGTAGTACACTAGGAAAGGATTGCTATTACTAAGATTACTGCATTATGAGCTTATGGGGAACACGTATACTCTAGTTAATTCTCTGATCTTGATAACACCTAAAGTTTGAATCTTGTTTACTGAATTCTTACAATTTGTTTCAAGGGGGGGGGGGGGGGGGGGGGGGGGGGGGGGGGGGGGGGGGGGGGGGGGGGG
>JAJOOR010020895.1:0-13240 GCA_036250505.1 Solanum acaule | reverse complement strand
TAACTTTCTGTCCTTAAAAAAAAAAAAAAAAAAAAAGACTTTCTGTGAAGCTTCCCAACTGTGTGCATGTTAGTTGAAACGATCAATCCAAACACCCGCTTAATTCAACTATATTTAGATTCATTTACTAGCGGTTTGAATATTGATTTAGGGTTAAAACGAAGTGAACAAGATAAATAAAATGCAGGAGTATAGATCTGAAAGTTTGCTAGTGTATCCGGGACCCCTTAACCAGATTGTAAAGTTTCTGTGAAGATGGGGTCTACTCCAATTGAATTAGTCAACTTGTATCAATGCTGTAAAGCGGTAAGTAGTAGGAAATTTCTGCGATAGAATTAGACCTACCTACCCTAAAGTGGCTCCATACTCTACAGAAAATTGTACACAATGTACAACTAAAGTACAAGCTGATGAAGAAGCAAAGAGAAGGGTAATTTCTTTGTCACCGACAGCTCAGCTAGACTTCACTCGTGTTCTTCTTGTTTGACAACTGTTTTTTTTTGGGTAGAAAAGATGATATATTAAACACACTAGCTATTACACGGAGTGGCTACATAGCAGGGTTGAACATTTTTTTATTGCATAGTAGCATTAGATAAAGCAGTGGGAGTAAAATAAGCAGCATGAGCACTAGGAGGATTATTTACAGCCCCAAAAGGGTGGGAAAACTACGCTGACTATTACCAATGCATTGGTAATGCAATCTGGAGTTTGGTCGAAAACTTGCCGTGAAAACCCTGATGGTTGTGGAGATTGCAAAAAATATACCTCCAGTACTTTTATTTTATTTTTTGGTTGTTCCCTTGACACTGTATTGGATTGACCAGTTTCAGTGTTTAGTTCCTATCCACCAACTATTTCTACCACATGTAGATTTGATTTGATAGTGGATCGATGTCAATAAACTCTACACTTGCTTGATAGTGTCAAGAGTATTTGAGCTCTGCATCCAAAGGAAGAATAGTTGCTCAACCACCAAGCTACATTCAATTCCTGGAAATAGTTTCCCTTTGCTCCGTTTGCTTTGTGATGTGAGGCGACTTACTGATAGTTCCATGGCTTCTTTCATCCACCCGTTTTGGTGAAGTTTTCTTGCTTCTCACACATTCATCTGCAATAGGATTTTGGACAGGCTACTCATCAGTAAATGTGAAGGTGTGATTTTAGTTCATAATTAAATGCAGCATTCTGGTCTACGAGAGGTGTGGTGTGACCATTAATAATCAACAACAACATACCCAGTGAATCCCACAAGTGGGGTCTAGGAGGGTAATGTGTACGCAGGCCTTACCACAAGTTCACAACCCTGTGAGGATAGAGAGGCTGTTTCCAAAAGACCCTCAGCTCAAGTGCAATAAATCCAAGTAAAAGAAGAAGACATGACCTTTAATAATAATACCAGGATATAAAGATTTCGTGAATCTCTTTCTCAGGCCCAGACACTAGTTGCTCTTCATAGGCCGTGTCACCGGTGTTGTTCTCTAAGTAATCCAAGACACTAGTTGTTCTGTAACAAACAGAGGAAATATGTGCCCCTTCATAGGCAATGTTACCGGTGTTGTTCTCAAAGCAATCATGGTCCCACTTTGCACTGCAAACGTGAACCAAAACCAAAAGTGTGAAACTTGTCAAAACTACTTATAAGTAATCAAAACATAGATGCTACTTATTACTTTTATAGAGATCGAAGTTAACAAGCCAGACAACAGACAATTGGTGCATTCAATCTTGGCTTAATAAGAGATGGAAGGTCATATATAGCCATTAACTCTATCACAGCTATAATTCGGAAATTTATCTGATGTTTTGGCAAATGGTAACATATTTTGTCTGTTGTAATTAAAAGTTAACACAAAGACTAGGTTTCTTATGTTTCGCATTTTCCTTCAAAAGAAGCATAAGAAAACTGAAGGAGATCATGAGCAAGGTCGAACCTCAGCTGCATCTCTTGCTCCACCATCTCACATTGTGCTGCATCTTTGATTGAACCTCCCTGCTATAACAAGAGATATATTTATATTTAAAACAGAGATTTCTGCTAATATAACTGTTATACCTGTACTCAAATTATATACTGGAACAAAATAACAACATATTAATGAAGTTCTGAGCCCACACAAAACTGTGTATCACACTACACGTGATCTTTGAAGCCCAATTTTTAAAGAATCCCAACAATAACATTCTGAGAGGGTATCAAATGAAAATCATACAACAAAGTCCAAATATAAAAGTCAGTACTCAAAAAAGCAGAATACTGACTTACAGTAAATGTATTCAAATTGAACTCACCTTTTACTTGGTACAAGGATGAAAATGGCTCCTGCAGAAGTGTATTGCAAAAGTTAGAGAATGATCATTACCTTTCGACATGAAAACATTTGATGCAGAAGGGTTAAACTGACGCGTAACGTGCAAGGAACTTCTGTTTTTTCCAAAATGAAAATTATATTGAAATGGTTTAAACAAGTTTCTTAACTATTCTGAGTCTTGGATTGAAGCTCTACTTGGGGGAATGGAGATTACCAGATCGAGGAGAATGTTCCCTTACTTGAGGAATCTGGATACGGATTAAGTTGAGACCTGTGCATTTTTTGCCAACTATGACTGTAGCTCAAATATTACAGCAAAGCCAAATATTCTAGCTACATGTCCATACGAAAGACTCCAATTAACCAATTTGTACAAAGGAAATAGCAATTGAAGTATTCATCTGCCAAAAAAACCATGATACTTCAAAACAAATATGATAATTGATTACTAAGGAGAAATCCTAGCCCTTCATTCTCACTGAAAAGGTGAGTAAACTAATCAAGGAGACAATAATTTATCTTCACAAACCATTTTAGAGCCAGTTAAATTGTAAAAAAAAATGTGCTCCTGTGGGTAAAGCAGCTCTATCGTCCATATGGAAATTCGAGCATATGGTTCTATCAAGGATTTTCAGTTTTTCTGTGACTTGCCTGCACTTCTTGAAATCTTTTCAAAATGACAGCATAAATTTCTGCCATCCATAACTCAAATAGTGGCTATTACTTCACCGTAATTTCCCCCAATTTGTAGCATTATCTTTTCACTTTAGAGCACTTATTTTCAAATTCAACCAATTGATTTGCGAGTACTTTTAGGTACCAACTGAATTAATGTTGCATGATTCCAGAATCTGATCTAAGCATTGAAAATTTGATTTTCTTGTTAGCCTTTAACTCACCTGGGATAATCATGGCTCACACAAGCGGATATAAGATGAATCAATTAATAAAATTCACTGATTATATGTAAATCAACCATTGATGAGCTCCTGTCAATAAGGGAAAGAAGAAAGAAAACACAAAGGGAAAAAGAAAGAAGAATCAGCATAAAAAAATTATCAATATTAGAAGAGTTTGTAGATAAATAGGAGCGAGAGAACACAGTTCCATGACAAACTGGAAAAAGAAAATCATGAGGTATATTACCTATATTTAAGAAATATGACCTTTGTTTCTAATGTTATTGAGTATTTGACATTTTAACTGGCTTCATTGGTCACGGAGTAATGTTGTTCACAATTTTCATATCTGCTCGTACCTGTCATAACAAGATGCTCTGTTGGTTCATCATTATTTTCTCTCATTTGTAACAAGGCAACAGTTGCAGCCTATATGGAATTCACACTCCATCAAATGGATGTGCAAAGTGTCTTCCTGAATGGATTCTAAAGGAGGACGTATATGCCAAGCAGCCTCAAGGCTTTGCAAACACTGAATTTCAAAACATGTTTTCAAACTTGACAAAGCACTGTAACATACAGCAAATCCCAAGAAGTTATCCATTCCCTGATGGTGGAACCAACTTGGGATCTTCTTCTCAGGATGCTCAATGATAAACACTCTTAGTAACAAGTTAAATGCGAAGGTTCAATTTAGGATAGAGGGATGAAGTGCCAAACTGATTCGTCCCACCTAAAGCTTTTAAAGTTATGTAATGTTTAAGAAACTTCTGGTTTTTCCAAAATGAAATATATTTTGCAAGTAAAATGGTGAACATCAGTTTCTGATGAAGAGCATACAAGAGTAGTTTTTTTCTGGTTGGATAGCCATCACAATAGTAAGCATCTGTGGCATTCAAGTTTAGTTCTATAAATTAAAATTCAAGTTAAGTTCTAGAAATGAAATTCAGAGTGCTCACTTCATCAACATCTTCAGAGTTCAGTCTCTTGCTCCTGCTTAGTTAACTGTGGCAACTGCCGCATAAACTCCTCAGCAGTTGCACAGGCCTGAAAACCCCACTAAAATTTACTGCATGGAGGAAAAACTAGTTCTGTAACTAATACAGCACATAATTAAATGAAGAACTAAGAGAATGTTTGCCTTACTTGAGGAAGTAATATGATATATAAGCATCTACAGATTAGTTGAGAACTATTCCATTTTTTTTCCAAATGTAGGGGATTGATGCTCAAACATCACACAGCAAACCAAAGAGGTTTAGATATACATCCTTATCAAAGACTCCGATTGCGGATCACCCAATTTGAACAATGGAAATAGCAATTGAAGTATTCATCTGAAATGATACTTCAAAATGAATATGATAATTGATTCTAAGGAGAAATCCTAGTCCTTCATTCTCACTGAAAAAGGTGCGTGAACTAATTAAAGAAACAAAAAATACTTGATTTCAGAAAATCACTTTAGAACCAATTGAATCATAAAAAGAACCACAAATGAACAAGTCAAAAAACAAAATTGAGTATAATATAGAACTTAAGAGAAATTTGTTTCCAATACTCTATGGAGTCGTTTGGTGTGAGGTATAAGGTATAATATTCTCGGGATAAATGCAGGATAATTGTTGGTAGGTATTAGGTAGTCTTTGAATTATTTATCCCACCATTTATAATTCTATACTATATTGATGGGATAAGTTATTTCATATACATAGTAGAATAACTTATCCCAGGATAACTTGTTCCCAACCAAATGACCCTAAGGGTTATTTGGTATGAGGGATAAGTGATAAAAATACCAGGATAAAATGTAAGATTATTCTATTCACTTGTGAGCACATTTTAAGGTAAGAATTTATGAAGATTGAATGATTCCAGGATCTGATTTGAGTATCGAAAAAAAAACTTGCTCACATCCTTTAACTCACCATGGTTAATCATGGCTTAACACAAGATGGAGAACCAATCAACAAAACTCACTGTTGATACATACATCACCATTGATGAGCTCCTGCAGTACGGGAAAGAATAAAGAAAAAAAAAAGGAAAAGAAATGAAAAAGTTATTAACTGAATTGGAAGAAGACTTTGTAGCTAATAGGAGAGAATTACATAAAAAGAGAGTTGAACAGAATTTCACTACCAACTAGGGGAAAAACAAATCATGAGGTATATTACCTATATTTAAGCCAAAATTCTGGGCTTGGGGGAGAGACCTGCAAAGTTTCTGAAGAGACTGGTTGTTGCTGCAGATTCTCAAAGACAGCTCCAATGAATATTAGAAATAAGAGCTTTGTTTCTTAGAAGAGGATCAATTGGCTTCATCATGGTGTCCCAATGCAATGTTCTGTTGGTTCATTTTTATACAACAAACGGAATCCAAACTCCTTCATTTCTCCGGAGAACGATAATGTAATAAGCCCATAGTCATTTGGTGTTTTTCCATTTGCCTTAGATGTTTCCCATAAGCCAGCAAGAGATACCAAGAAAAAATGAATCGTAGGTTCAGTATCACATTCTGAATCGTCGGATGATTCTGTATCATAATTTGGCAGGAAGGATAATTCTAGTTTCTGGGTCATCCCATCATCACATAAGGGAATCAAGTCAACTGTGGTGTCAACTAGGTTGCCAGAGTAACATACAACTAATCCCAAGAAGTTATCCGATGCATACCAATTTTCAGGCAAATTGATCAATACACTTTCATCCTTTCCTTGATGGTGGAACCAACTTGGGATCTTATTCTCATCATGCACAATGGTAAACACTCTTTGTGACAAGGAATCTGAAGCAGAGATGTCATTCGGCAAGGAAACGATATCCTGAGACAAGGAACGTGGAAGTGAGATATACATGGAATTTAGATCCCTCATCACACTGTCTAGCATGTGAATATCCGACTTCACATTCATGCTTCCAAGGATTTCCGGAAAATTTCCTAAACTAGAGCACCCCTCTAGATTCAGATATTCAAGGGAATCGATGCACAGAACTGGAAGCCTCTTGAGACATTTACAATTAGTCAACTTTAATGTACAGAGCTTTTTGAGACGTCCCAGGGAATGATGAACCTCTTCAAGATTTATACAATTTGACAGATTCAAAGTCGCCAAGTTTTGCATCCCTTCGAAACCTGGCAACTCGTTAAGCTTCTTGCAATCTGATAGGTCCAAAGACCGAAGAGCACCAAGTTGGGCTATGCTTCGAGGCAAATGCTCAAAATTATTTCCACAGAGATATAACTCGTTCAGAGAGGATAAGAATCCAATGTCTTTTGGAAGACCTCCATCTATTAGATTGCAGTAACTGAGATTCAGAATCTCCAACAAGCGTAATCCGTAAGACACCGCAGGGAAAACAAAGCACACTCCATCTTCGAGGCCTACTTCTGATTTTTGTTTTGCGAACCGCAAGAATTGAAGCTTGTTCAAACAGACAATGGAAGGCGGAGGTTGCAAAATTAGAGTATTTTTGGCATCAAGCCACTCCAAGTTCTCTAAATCACCTATCTCTTTTGGTAAGCTTTCAAGTTTTGAGCATCCCGACACATTTAGCTCCACCAAATTTTTCAACTTACAAATATTGCTCGGAAGTGTTACAAGGTTTTCTAAACCTCTCAAGTCTAGGCACTTTAACCCACTCTTTAACTTCAAATCCATGCTTCCAAGGATTTCTGGAAACATTTCTAAACTAGAGCACCCCTCTAGATTCAGATATTCAAGGGAATTAATGCACAGAACTGGAAACCTCTTGAGCCTTTTACAATTAGTCAACTTTAATGTACAGAGATTTTCGAGACATCCCAGGGAATGATGAACCTCTTCAAGATTCATACAATTTGACAGATTCAAAGTCGCCAAGTTTTGCATCTCTCCGAAATTTGGCAACTCTTTAAGCCTCTTGCAATCTGATAGGTCCAAAGACCGAAGAGTACCAAGTTGGGCTATGCTTTGAGGCAAATGCTCAAAATTATTTCCAGAGAGATATAACTCGTTCAGAGAGGATAAGAATCCAATGTCTTCCGGAAGACGTCCATCTATTAGATTGCAGTAACTGAGATCCAGATGTTCCAATGAGCATAACCCTTTGTTCACTTGAGGGAACTCAAAGTACACTCCATCTACGAGACCTCCTCCTGAATTTTGTTTTGCAAAACTCAAAAATTTAAGCTTGTTCAACTGGACAATGGAAGATGGAGGTTGTGAAATTAGAGTACCTCTAGCATCAAGATTTTCCAAGTTTTCTAAATCTCCTATTTCTTCTGGAAAGCTTTTAAGCTTAGAGCAATCCGACACATTTAGGATGACCAAACTTTTCAACTTACAAATGCTGCTCGGAAGTGTTGCAAGGTTTTCAAAACCTCTAAAACCTAGATCCCTTATTACACTGTCGAGCATGTGAATCTCTAACTCAGCTTTCATGTTTCCGAGGATTTCTGGAATTTTTTCTAAACTAGAGCAATCCCGTAGACACAGATAGACAAGAGAATCAATGCACAGAGCTGGAAACCTCTTAAGCTGTTTACAATTAGTCATTTTTAATGTACAGAGCTTTTTGAGAAGTCCCAGGGAACAATGAACCTCTTCAAGATTTATACAATTTGACAAATTCAAAGTCTCCAAGTTTTGCATTCCCATGAAGCTTGGCAACTCTTTAAGCCTCTCACAATATGATAAGTCCAAGGATCGAAGAGCACCAAGTTGTTCTATGCTTTGAGGCAAATGCTCAATGTTCATTACACTGAGATTCAACGTCATCAAGTTTGGCATCCCCATGAAGTCTGGCAACTCTTTAAGCATCTTGCACTCTTTTAAGTCCAAGGATCGAAGAGCACCAAGTCGGGCTATGCTTCCAGGCAGATGCTCAAAATTATTTCCAGTGAAATTCAACTCTTTCAAAGAGGACAAGGATCCAATGTCTTCCGGAAGTCCTCCGTCTATTAAATTGCAGTAACTGAGATCCAGATCTTCCAATGAGCGCAACCCTATATTCACTCGAGGGAAGACAAAGTGCACTCCATCTTCGAGACTTACGTTATATCTTTGTTTCGCAAAACTCATGAATGCAAGCTTGTTCAAGCGGAAGATGGAAGACGGAGGTTGTGAAATTAGAGTCCCTGATGCGTCAACCTTCTCCAAGTTTACTAAATCTCCTAGATCATCCGGCAAGCTTTCAAGTTTATAGCAATTCGACACATCAAGAATAACCAAACCTTTCAACATGCCAATGCTGCTAGGAAGAGCTACAAGATTATCCAAATGTCTCAGAGTTAGGCACTGAACAATATATGATGGCAGTTCCCTTATCTCAGAATCACACATCTTAATCTTTAAGTTCGGCCTCGTTCTTCCGCAGATTTCTGGAAATTTCTCTAAACGGGAGCAGAACTTTAGATCCAGATATTCAAGAGATTCCACGTTAACACATGGAAACCTCTCGAGGCGTCTACAATATATCAAATTCAACCTCTTGAGTTTTGTGCGATATCCCAGGGAATGGTGAACCTCTTCAAGATTAATACAATTGCCCAAATCCAAATACTCCAAATTTGACATCTCCGTGAAATCTGGTGTTTGCGCCAGGTCTCTAGAGCGGCTGAGATCTAGCGTCCGTAGATACTGAAAATGCTGGTATTCAGAACAGAAAAAGGATGAGAAAGGAAAACAAGAACAGACAGGTAAAAGAATCTGTAAAAAAAAAAATTGGTTAAGGTTTCAGTACGTTTATCCAAATTAAAAATAAATAAATAGCCAAGTAGAGTTCCAACAGTGTTTTCTTTTTATCCTCTCTTTAGATGCAATGACTATTTATTTCAACATTGTATTTTTCTATCAAATAGCTGTACATAAGTTACCCTTCATGTCTGTCCCACTACATGCAATCTTAGGATGAGATTCATATCTTGCTAGGGAAATGTTTGAACCACTTCTTTTAAGTTAATATATGATAGGAAGATTTGGGAGAAAAACGACATAAAGATCTTCCAGTAATAGATATGAGAATAACCCAATATCTATCTATCTATCTATCTATATCTATATCTTCTATACTACCTTAAAAGCATGAACTCCCTAACTTAATGGTAAATTACTATAATACCTCCAACTTAAAACACCCAATTTATTATATATTCTATATTCAATATTATATTTATATACACTATATTATAGTAAATGCATACACCTTTTCACATTGATGGGTAGTGACTTTTTCGAAAGGTTGTGACTTTTTTTTATAGAGTTGTGACTTTTCGATGAGTTATGACATTTCTAAAAAATTATAATTTTTCTGAAGGGTTGTGACTTATCTAAAAAGACACGATACACACATTTTCATATTATCCTTTGTTGTCTATAAATAGAAGGGGTTTCTCACACTTTAAAACTACAAATTTTGTAAGTCTTCTATTCTTCTACTTAAAACAAGGAAGATTGTGAGAGTTGTTCAATTATGCAATTACAATATTTTTTTGTGGGTAAATTAGATAGATCAATAAAAATTGATGCAAAAAGGAGAATGAAATAACTCAACTTCAAACGAGAAATGTATCGTGATAATTAATATGCACTCATTTTCATAGCCATAAAATATACTTTTGCAGCAACTCTTCCTTGACAAGAAGTTCAATGATTTTCCGTTGCACAAACTACAACTTGGTGTTCGGAATTTGAAAAGTCTCGAACTGTTGGAGAAAAAGTATTTGATCAAAAACCTGTTTGAAGAATCCTAACTACATTTAATAAGTACTCTTTCGTTTTCAATTTATTTGTTGCACTTTTATTTTTATTCAGTTTAATATAGAATGTTCTTTTTTTATTGGGGGTGAGGACACATTTTTAAGACCACAAAGTTAAAAGATATTTTTATATACTCTACATATGATCCTTAAATTAAAAGTCTTCTTTATTTTTTAAAATTTCATATCAAATTAAAATTAGACCAATCCATAACTATCATTTTTTTTAAATCTATACTACCTTACAAGAATGAACTAATAATTTTAAATGTTAAATTATTATAATACCCCCAACTTAAAACACCAAATGTAGTATATCTTCTATATTTTATATTGTATTATATTTATTTGTGTGTATTATATTATATTATATTATATTATATTATATTAAAGTCAGACAACTTTTCACATTGAAGGGTTGTGACATTTTCGAAGAGTTTTAACTTTTCTGATGAGTTGTGACTTTTCTATAGGGTTGCGACTTTTCCGAAGAGTTGTGACGTTTCTGAAGAGGCAACTTTTCCGAAGATTTATGACTTTTCCGGTGAGTTTTGACCTTTCTGAAGGGTTGTGACTTCTTTTTGATAAGGCACCACGAGCAGTTTTTCATACACTACCCTTTGTTGGCCGTAAAAAAAAGGGGCTTCATCACTTCTATATTTATATGATAAGAAACAATATGCACATACTAATACCACACATTTTTAACTATAAATGGACGGGTTTCCTCACATTTTTAAACTACAGTTTTTTATGTTTTCTATTCTTCCCTTCTTAAAACCTCAAAGTTTGATTTACAAACGTTGACAATCTCAAAATTCAGTGAAATTAGAACACTTCATAATAAATGTTAAATTAATCTAATACTCCAGCTAAAACATCCAATTTAGTATATCTTCTATATTTGATATCAATATTTATTTATATTTTATTATATTAAAAGTAAGAACACCTACAAAACAATAATAACAAAGTAATGCACTATGGGGAAGGGAGTAGAAAGTTTATTTAAGAGGTGTAACTAAGAGATTTTAAGAGTGACTAATTTTTTATTTAGTAATATTCATATTATTTTTAAAAATAGTGTGGTACATGATTTAATTTTCACGTGCAACGCACATGCGTCAAAACTAGTTATATAAAATATATTAATTTGAGTTTATGGATTTAACAACTTCTTTTCATTTAAAGACACGCATCATAATTTCAGAACAAGCCAAAATATAAAGTATATCAAATAAAACAGGCTGAAAGAAATAGTATTTGTGCATCACTGAAGGACAAAGATAGTTAGAGAGAATAAAAATAAACAAGAATTTAATTATTGTACCTTTATTCCCGTCCATAAATAACGCAGTGAACTGAAGCGGAGTTGAAGATGAACAAGCCTTTCGGGTTCAAAATTTTCTGGCAATGACTTCCAAGGAAAGTGATTCCAGACAAACCAACGCAAGTTGTTGGGCAGGTACTCAATGGAGCCATCATCGCAAGGGGAGCAATCTTGGGACCATATGTATAATATCCTAAGTTTTTCCATATTTTTCATGGCCTTTTTGCTAAAGCATATTTCCCCATCATAATGAAACCAGATTGCTTCCATTGCCTTGGTTCCCTGGTAAAAAAGATCATTTCTTTACAAAAGTATAACTTCAAATGTCGTATAAAATTCAATTGCCAATATGATTACTTCCTCAATCCTTGCAGTGCCAAATTAGCATACAATATTTGTTAGGTCTTTTAAATGAAATATGTTGCTTAAGAGAAGTATACTTTGTGCAATTAGTTCAACAGTTCTATTTTCTATGGAGTTACACATTTTCTGAGAAGTGCTTTAGAGTCAAGTCTTGAGAGTTTTTTCATGCAGTGACAGAATAAAATTGTAAAGTAGTAGTGCCAATAACTTGTAATTTCAACGGTAAAGTGAATTCCTGATTGAGTTAGTATATATAAAATCTCAAACAAAATTCAAGTTATTTCAAAAAAAGAAGTTGGCTTAAACAGAGCAAGTGGCTACTAGACTAAGGGTGTGTTTGGTATGGAGGAAAACATTTTCCGGAAAATACTTTCTACTCACCAACCAAACATGAGAAAATAAGTCAAAAATCTATTGTTTTCCAGGAAAACATTTTCCTTCATACCAAACACACCCTAAATCATGGCTTAGTAACATAAGAGAAAACAAATTAGGCAGTGGTAATTAAAGTGGCTACTTGACGAACTAGGTGGTGTTAGACAATTAATGTTACTTGCTTCTACTACTAAAGTAAAAAACTGATGTGACTTAATTGCGGAAATATGAAGTAAGAAGAACAAATAATGGAATTGACCCTATATGTCTTTGGAATGTGAAAACTAGAAATTGAATATTATTGTATTGTTTAGCCTACTTACTTTATTGTTGACCATCATTTCTTTAAAATCTTCATAGTCCCATATTCTGCTACATTTGCCCGAATCCTTCTGAATTTTCACTATATATTTACCCATATCTTGTATTAAGTCATGCATTTCAATTGTATCATCTTCAGTTAAGAACACAAGAGATTTGTCAATTAGGACATCCAATCCATCAGCTCCAAAATCACAGCTCTCAAGGATTTGCATGACTTTCTTTTTTTCATCTCCTCGGAAAAAACAAGCTATATCTAGAAATATCTTTTGTTCTATGGGCTCCAATTCATCATAACTTATTTTGAGTTTTTCAACAATTTCTGAACTATAGTGTTTCCTTATTTTGTCTACAGTTCTTCTCCACTGAGTTGGGCCTTTCCTATGCAACAAAGAACCCCACACCTTGAGGACTAAAGGAAGACCTTTAGCATGATGTACTACCTCCAACGAGAAGTTCTTAAAACGCTCATCTGGAACTTCTTTTCTGAAAGCATACTTATTGAACAGTTGCAAAGCTTCGAGATTAGGTAGTGTAGGCACTTCATATATTGCAGCAACATCCTTCCCTATCAAATCTCTATTTCTAGTTGTTACAACAACTCTGCTACCATCACCAAACCAACCAACATCACCTGCTAAGTACTCCAAATGATCTCTTTCATCAATGTCATCAAGCACAATTAGCACCTTCATAGAAGAAAGTCTGCTCGGAATCATTGACTTCCCATCGTTCTTATTATTGACGTAATCATCTGTTTCTCTTAACAGTTTAGAGAGAAGAGTATTTTGTAAATAATGCAGTTGATTCTTTTTGGCATTTTCTTTAACATCCTCGAGAAAACAAGCAGCTTTAAATTGAGATGAGAATGTATCAAAAACAGCTCTTGCTATTGTCGTTTT
>JAJOOR010020894.1:0-17212 GCA_036250505.1 Solanum acaule | reverse complement strand
ATAACAATAACAATAACAATAACAATAACAATAATAATAATAATAATAATAATAATAATAATAATAATAATAATAATAATAATAATAATAATAATAATAATAATAATAATAATAAGAAGAAGAAGAAGAAGAAGAAGAAGAAGAAGATAATGATAATTAAAAGCTGAAGGACATTTTCGTAATCCAACTTTAGACTAAGCACCTTCCCACTTATAATATAATATTTATCTATATTACCTTAAAAACATAAACTCCTAACTTGAATGTTAAATTACTATAATATCCCCAACTTAAGTTGTGACTTTTCTGATAAGTTGTGACTTTTTTTTAAAGGGTTGTGATTTTTCAATGAGTTGTGACTTTTCTAATAAGTTGTGATTTTTTTCAAAGGGTTGTGGTTTTTCAAAGAGTTGTGACTTTTTTCAAAGGGTTGTGGTTTTTCAAAGAGTTGTGACTTTTTCAAAGAGTTGTGACTTTTTCAAAAAGTTGTGACTTTCCCTAAGGGTTGTGACTTCTTGGAAAGGTCATTTCATGACCCGAGCCTACACCCTGGACGTGGCCAGCACTCGAAGACCATTGCTGGTCCCCAAGCGAACCCTCATCCTGGCTGGCTACAAGCGGAAAACTGATTCAAGCATACAAAGCTTAAAAACTGAAATAAAAGTTCATAAAACTTAAATTCAAACTTTAACTCAAATGTAAACTCTGAATAATAAAATATATTCAACTCGCCCCAAATTTAGCAACTTAAGTCTTTGAAATATTTAATAAAATAAATAAATAATACAGACTTCTCAACTATACTGACTATCCATAAAGCCTCTAACTGATAAAGATGGAAGTCGGGACAAGACCCACTACATCCTGATTAAACTGAAAAGTAAATGAAATCCTCCGGAAACAAGGAGGCGCACCATAGCTAACTCGAACTCCCGAATGTATCAATGAATCTCCTGTTCATAATCCTGAATTCCTGTGTCTGCATCATGAGAAGATGCAGGCCAAATGGCTCAGTACGTGAAATGTACGAGCATGTAAGAGGAATTCTAAAGCATAAACATAAGCTTGAAACTTGATAAAAAAAGGAAACATACTTACCTCTTTTCAAACTTACTCAACTCAAGGAATACTCAAAACTACTCATACTTACTCAACTCAGAAGTACTCAAGGATAAAATACTCAACTCAGAGATTAGATACTCGACTTCAAAGATATGATACTCAACTCAAAGATTAGATAGTCAACTTCAAAGATATGATTCTCGACTTGAAATACTCAACTCATGAATACTTAACTAAACTCATTTCATTATAAAACAGTTTAAAACAAGTGCAATATAAAGAAAAGGAAAACTGTTTAAAACATGATGTCAACTCATAATCATAAATTCATAAAAGACATACCATGCTCCCTCTCAAAGTCTACTTGTGCAATGCATGAATGAAGTCCCATACCCCCATTCATACTAAGCAGAACCCCTTGAGGAACTATGCAATTACTGTTGTGGGAGTTTCTCTAACCGACAACCATCACTTAAGAACTATAGTGATGATACAATGCTTTACCTCACGCTGCCGAGGCCCATTCTATACCTTGCCATGATACAGGAAGTTAACTCACTAAGTGGATCCACTAGTCTATGCGAAAAGAATTCATCTAAAAAGTATGACCCTTTTCTACCTATGATGGCTACATGGTTTATGGAGACTTGAGTTAATATGAACTCGCATCCCCTATCGGTGCTCAATACTACTCCCAAAAATATACTTAGTTCATATGTTTTTTTTTAAAAACAACTTCTTGTGTGATTTGAGATTAGTGCTCAAAAACTTAAGTCAAAGGCTATCTTGGAAATCTCAGTTTCCCTGCTTGCTTCATTTAGAAAGCTATTTCTCTTTTCTGAAAACTAGCTCGAAGGCTCTTTGGAAATCTCAGTTTCTGCTCTTATTTAAATGTGAAAACATTTCAAACTCTTTAGGAATACGTAGTCCCCATATACTTCTTTGAAGAAACAAAATTCAACTTTACTCTTTAATCTTTACTCAACTTGAACTTTAAGTCTTAAAACAAAGTTAAAAGCATTTGCAAAAGACTTCTTGAAAAGACTCTAAGAACTTCCTAGACTTGGCTCTTGACTTTCCTTGAATTTGAATTTATGGATTCAAGGTTATGATTCATGTTTCTGGATGATTTTTAGGTGTTTAGAAGTCATTTAAAGTATGTATAATCAATGGAAAGTGTTAGTACACTTTAGAAGAACTTAATTAGGCTAGACGACAAAAAAACTGATGAAAACGACGATTTGGGCGCATCCCGGGCGCGCCACGCTAGCCCCCAACTTAATGGGGCTCAAATTTGGCGCACTGCTGACGTGCCGCCCTAGCCTTCCTGGTGCTATGGGGGCACATCGCGCTGCCTATTCCTTAGGCAAAAATCTGATGAACTTTTCCTCTCGTTTTCTGACCTTAAATCGCTTTTAATCGATTTGTTTTCTCAAGTTTTCCTTAGATTCAATTACCCAACCTAAGTACACACTAATCCACTCAACACAACGTCCTTGCATCATCTTATGATGCAGACGCAGGTAACCAGGATCAGTATCCAACTCCTCATTGATCCAGCTTGAGCACTCAGAGTCTGTAGGGAGCCTCCTTGCATTCGGAGGACTCCTTTTATTGCTTTAAGTTATTTTATAAGTTCATTAGGATATTGTGGGGGCATGTCCCAACATCCATCTCAGCTGTTTTAGAGGCTTCATAGACAATGAGTTATTAGTTCTTCAGTCTTCTCATTTTATCTTATGTTAAGACTTGGGTTGCCATTTTGGCCAAGTTGAATGTTTAATTCTTTTAACATTCTAAGTTATATTATTAAGCTATTTGAGTAAGTCCATTTGATCATTTTAATCATGCTTAGAGTCTTCCACTGAGTTAAGTAAGCCAGGCCAAGGGTTCGCTTGGGCCTGTAATGGTCCTCGAGTGCCAGTCCCGGCTAGAGTATAGACTCGAGGTGTGACAAACTTGGTATCAGAGCACATAATTTAAATGTCCTAGGGTGTCTATGAAGCCGTATATGTAGAGTCCTAGTTATCGGTGTGGAGTGCGCCACATCTATAATTAGGAGGTTGCAACATTTAGGAATTCCTTCAGTTCTTTCACACTCATTTTGTTCGTTAGAGTTTATCTCTAAAAAAGATTCCCTCTAATTCATTCCTGCACGTGTTTTTAGATAATCATGCCTCCACGAAGAGCTGTCAGAGGTCGTAATGCTAGACGCAATGTTGAGGAAAACGAGTTACCAAATGCACCTGAAGTGCAACCTCAAAGAGAAGTTACCAATGTTGAATTCAGGGAAGCAATTGGGATGCTAAGTCAGGCTGTGACTAACCAGGTTGGGCAGCAAAGAGGACTTAGACAGAATGAGGCTGATACTTTGAGGATCCGCGAGTTCTTAAGGATGAATCCTCTAAGTTTCACGGGTTCGAGCAATTCAGAGGATCTGGAGAATTTTATTGAGAAACTGGAGAAGGTATTTGAGGTCATGCATGTCGTTGATACTGAGTGAGTTGAACTAACTTCTTATCAACTGAAGAATGTTTCTAGGACCTAGTTTGATCAGCGAAAAGAGGGTAGAACTGAGGATGCACCACCTGCGAGTTGGGCCTGTTTTGAGGAGGCTTTCTTGGGGCGTTTCTTTCCTCGAGAACTGAAGGAGGCTAAGGTACGAGAATTTCTTACCCTTAAACAGGAGTCGCTAAGTGTTCATGACTATGGGTTGAAGTTCACCCAACTATCCCGTTATGCTCCGGAAATGGTTGCGGACATGAGGAGTAGAATGAGTTTATTTGTTGCTGGGCTGTCTCTTCTGTCGAGTAAGGAAGGTAGGGCAGCAATGCTTATTGGGGACATGGACATCTCGAGGTTAATGGTATATGTGCAGAAGGTTGAGGAAGAGAAGCTAAAGGATAGGGAATAGTTTAAGAACAAGCGAGCTAAGACAGGGAAAGAATTCGGGCAGCAGAAGAGTAATGCCAACCGGTCATCTTTCCAACATAAACAAAAGGGACTTGCTCCATCATCTGCTAGTGCACCTGCACCTAGTAAAAAAGGTGAGTACAATTGTCAGAATTCCAGAGCTAAGCCTGCCTATTCTCAAGGTAGTGTGGCGCAAGGGGGTAGTAAGCGTCCTGCATGCGCCAAATGTGGTAGGAACCACTCAGGTGGTTGTCGTGAGGACTCCACTGGTTGTTTCAAGTGTGGTCAGACGCGGCATTTCATGCGAGAGTGTCCAAAGAACAAGTAGGGAAATGGTAATGGGGCAATAGAGCCCAGACTTCTTCAGTTTCTCCACCAGACAGAGCTCCACCTAAAGGGGCTACTTTCGATACTAGTGGAGGAACAAACCGCTTATATGCTATCAACAGTCGCCAAGAGCAAGAGGATTCGCCAGATGTTGTCACTGGTATGATCCAAGTCTTTGACTTTACTATTTATGCTTTGCTAGATCCAGGAGCGAGTTTATCCTTTGTAACTCCATATGTTGCTATGAATTTTGATGTTATTCCTGAGCAACTTAGTGAAACATTCAGTGTTTCTACACCTGTTGGTAAGTCCATTCTAGCAGAGAGAGTTTATTGTGATTGTCCTATTTCTGTCAATCACAAGAGTACCATGGCTGATTTAATTGAGTTAGACATGGTAGATTTTGATGTCATTCTTGGTATGGACTGGCTTCATGCCTGTTATACTTCAATTGATTGTAGAACTTGAGTAGTCAAGTTTCAATTTCCAAATAAGCTAGTCTTATAGTGGAAAAGCAGTTCAGCAGTGCCTAAGGGTCATTTCATTTCGTTCCATAAGGCAAGGAAGTTAGTTTCCAAGGGGTGTGTCTATCACTTAGTCCGAGTTAATGACTTAAGTGTTAAGGTACCTCCTATTCAGTCAGTTCCAGTGGTAAAAGAGTTGCTAGAAGTCTTTCCAGATGATCTTCCCGGAGTCCCTCCTGAGAGAGAGATAGACTTCGGTATAGATCTTCTTCTAGATACTCATCTTATATCTATTCTGCCATACAGAATGGCACCAACAGAGTTGAAAGAACGGTTAAATGATCTTTTATATAAGGGCTTTATTCGATTAAGTGTCTCACCTTGGGGTGCTCCGGTCTTATTTGTGAGAAAGAAGGATGGTTCCCTTAGGATATATATAGACTACCATCAGTTGAACAAGGTTCCCATCAAGAACAAATATCCTCTTCTAAGGATTGATGATCTTTTCAATCAGCTTCAAGGTGCTTCTTGTTTTTTGAAAATCGACCTCAGATCAGGTTACCATCAGTTAAGAGTAAGGGAATGTGATATTCCAAAGACAGCTTTCATGACCCATTATGGTCATTATGAGTTTATGGTCATGTCGTTCAGTTTAACCAATGCACCTGCAACATTCATGGACCTTATGAATAAAGTATTCAAACCTTATTTAGATATGTTTGTTATTGTCTTCATTGATGACATACTAATCTATTCAAGGAATGAAGAAGATCATGCTAGTCATCTCAGAATAGTTCTTCAGACTTTGAAAGATAAGGAGTTATATGCTAAGTTCTCTAAATGTGAGTTTGGCTTGAGTCTGTGACATTCTTAGACCATATTGTGTCTGGAGAGGGAATTAAAGTTGATACTCAAAAAATTGAGGCAGTGCAGAATTGGCCTAGACCCACATCTCCAACTGATATAGGAGTTTCTTGGGTTTGGCTGGCTATTATAGAAGGTTTGTAGAGGAGTTCTCTTCCATTTCATCCCCTTTGACCAAGTTAACTCAGAAGACAGCTAAATTTCAATGGTCTGAAGCTTGTGAGAAAAGCTTTCAGGAATTGCAAAAGAGGTTGACTACTGCCCTAGTTTTGACCTTACCAGAAGGTACTCAAGGGTTTGTAGTGTATTGTGATGTATCTAGAGTTGGTTTGGGTTGTGTGTTAATGTAGAATGGCAAAGTTATAGCTTATGCCTCCAGACAGTTGAAAGTTCATGAGAAGAACTATCCAACCCATGACTTAGAGTTGGCTGCTGTGGTATTTGCTTTGAAGATATGGCGTCACTATTTGTATGGTGTTCATGTTGATATATTCACTGATCATACGAGCCTTCAATATGTGTTCACTCAGAAAGTGCTTCATCTCAAACAAAAGAGGTGATTAGAGTTACTCAAAGATTATGACATGAGTATTCTTTATCACCCAGGTAAGGCTAATGTTATTGCTGATGCTTTAAGTAGGTTGTCTATGGGTAGTACCGCCCATGATGAGGAAGAAAAGAGAGAGTTAGCAAAAGATGTGCATAGGCTTGTACGCTAAGGAGTTCGACTTATGGATTCCACAGAATAAGGAATGTGGTGATGAATGGGGCTGAATCATCACTAGTGTCAGAAGTTAAAGAAAAGGAAGACCAAGATCCCATTTTGCTTGAGTTAAAGGCAAATGTTCATAAGAAAAAAATATTAGCTTTTGAATAAGGGGGAGATGGTGTATTGAGATATCAAGGTAGATTGTGTGTACCAATGGTGGATGGACTCCAAGAGAGGATCATGTAGGAAACTCATAGCTCCAGATATTCCATTCATCTGGGCTCCACAAAGATGTATCGTGACTATTGGTGGAATAGTATGAAGAAGGGCATTGCAGAATTTGTTCCTAAGTGTCCAAATTGCCAACAAGTTAAAGTAGAGCATCAAAGGTCCGGTGGTTTGGCTCAGAATATAGAACTTCCGAAATGGAAGTGAGAGATGATTAATATGGACTTCATCACAAGTTTACCAAGGTCTCGCAAGCAGCATGATACTATATGGGTGATTGTGGATTGAATGACCAAATCAACCCACTTTTTGCCGGTGAAGACTACTCATTCAACATAAGAATATGTCAGGTTGTATATTCAAGAGGTGGTAAGATCTCATGGAGTCCCAGTCTCCATTATTTCAGACAGAGGTGCTTAATTTACTACACAGTTTTGGAAGTAATTCCAAAAGGGTTTGGACTCAAAGGTGAACTTAAGTACCGTATTTCATCTCCAGATAGATGGGTAAGCAGAGTGCAACATTCAGACTTTAGAGGATATGTTGAGGGCGTGCATGATAGATTTCAAAGGTAATTGGAATGATCACCTACCTCTCATCGAATTCGCTTACAACAATAGTTACCACTCTAGCATCCAGATGGCTCCATATGAAGCTCTCTATGGGAGAAGATGCAGATCTCCTATTGGATGGTTTGAAGTTGGTGAAACAGGGTTGATAGGACCAGATCTAGTTCATCAAGCTATGGAGAAGGTGAAAGTGATTCAAAAGAGGTTGAAAACGGTGCAGAGTTGTTGGAAATCCTACACTGATATTAAGAGAAGGCGTTAGAGTTCGAAGTAGATGATTGGATATATCTAAAAGTTTCACCCATGAAGGGTGTTATTAGGCTTGGTAAGAAGGGGAAGCTTATTGCCCGGTATATTGGACCTTATCGAATATCCAAGAGGATTGGCAATGTAGCTTATGAGTTGGAGCTACAACAAGAGTTAGCCACGGTTCATCAGGTATTTCATGTCTCCATGTTGAAGAAGTGCATGGGCGATCCTTAATTGATCATACCAACTGAAAATATTGGGATCAAGGATAACTTATCTTATGAGGAGATTCCCGTCCAGATTCTAGATCGCCAAGTTCGCAAGTTGAGAACAAAGGAGGTAGCATCAGTCAAAGTCCTTTGGAGGAACCAATTTGTTGAGGAAGCTACTTGGGAGGATGAGGAGGATATGAATAAGAGATATCCACATCTCTTTGAATCCGAAGAAAGTACAGATTGAGGTACTAATTTCCTTCTTAGTGCTCTTAAAATTATGAGTGAGCATGTTATTTGCTTGATGGGGGTTTGAATTTGATGTTACACACTAAACCTAGTAAGAGTAATCTCATTCGAGGACGAATGTTTCCAAGGGGGAGATATTGTAACATCTCACAACTAGAAAGAACTAGAAGAAAGTTTAAAATTTGGAAATAGTTACTTTTGGAAAGAATGAGGAAATCTGGAAATTTTTAAGTTAAAGTGAGTTTTTGGTCAACTTCAAACGATCATAACTCCTAGATCAAGATGATTTAGGTGTAGTTCCAGATATGGTTGGAAAGCTCTTGGAATGATCTTTCCAATCCCGCCAAGTTTGCATGATTCCGAGTTTGTATGAGTGAATTGCCTTTTGGAAGTTGCGCGGTTGGATTAAGGAAATGTCAAATCCGGAATTTTAAGGGGTATTTTAATCTTTTCATTGCCCTATTATTTTAATCCGTTTATAGGAGTTTAATATGGGTCAAATCAGATTTTAGTCAGTATTAGAATTTGGAATTTTACGCTAGGGCAAGGAGAAAAAAGAAGGAGAAAAGGGCAAATTCATCAAGATCGATCAAGAAAGTTGGTGTCTTCGCCAAGGGTTTACTTCTACCAGGTATGTGAGCCTTTCATAGCGTTTGGTTCGTTCACCCACGCGCCAAGCACGTTTAGTTCAGCGAAATTTGTCCTAAAAGAGTTTGAAAGTTGATGTTCTTGACATGTATTCTTGAATCTGAATGTTATTCTTGAATTGGGATGAATTGAGGAGTTTCTGATATCTTTGAGTCGAATTATAGAGTTGTTTTGAGTACATATGCCGGGTATTGGAATCTAAAATGATTTGAGAAAAATATTCTAGTTTAGGCGAATTGGGGATGTAAAACGGAGAAGGAAAAAGTCGAGCGTGATCTGGCACGCAAGTCTGCGACGCGGACTTGCTCCCCCAGTGACCAAAGAGCTTCTCTACGTCGTGTTTAAGACGCGGACTCCTTTGTTTCAAAATTTAATTTCGCGAATAATTATTTAAAACACCTCCGCATCGCGGACCTGTTCCAAGACGGTGATTTTGTGACTTTTCTCATGTTTAGCTATTTAAGATCATTCCTAAACATCATGTGATCCTTTCTATCACAAATCAAAATCCTTGAATCTATAATTCAATTCAAGGACCAGTTAAGAGTCAAGTCAAGAGTAGTTAAGATCAAAGTCTAGAGAAACTCCCACAAAAGTTATTATATTCTTATATACAAAGTTATTTGTATTTTTACATATATTTCAGAATTTTGTTGTATCCCTGTATACACATAGAGTTGACATCATATTTTTAAACAACTTTTATTTATATTGCACTTGTTTTAAACTGCTTTATATTTAAATGATTTCATTTATGTTGAGTCGACTTGAGCTAGGTAAGTGTTTCTTTTAGAATTTTTTCAAGCCTATGTTATGTTTAGCATTCAAACTCGCATACTAGTACATTCAATGTACTGATGCCAGTTGACCTACATCGTCTTGTGATGCAGACGCAGGTAACCAGGATCAGCATCGAGTGCCTCGTTGATCCAGCTTGAGCACTCAGAGTCTGTGGTGAGCCTCTTTTCTTTCGGAGGACTCCTTTTATTGCTTTCAGTTATTTTATTAGTTTATTTGGATGTTGTGGGGCAATTCCAACATCCATCTTAGCTGTTTTAGAGGTTTCATAGACAGTTAGTTATTAGTTCTTCAGTCTTCTCATTTTATCTCATGTTAAGACTTGGGTTGCCATTTTGGCCAAGTTGAATGTTTAATTCTTTTAACATTCTAAGTTATATTATTAAGCTATTTGAGTAAGTTCATTTGATCACTTTAATAATGCTTAGAGTCTTCCGCTGAGTTAAGTAAGCCAGACCAAGGGTTCGCTTGGGGCCAGCAATGGTTCTCGAGTGCCAGTCCCGCCTAGGGTGTAGACTCGGGGCGGGATAAGGTTCTTGCTACATTGTTTATGCTTCTCTGTTAATTTTAAAACACAGATACAAGACCTGAGTCACAACTAGATTTTGCTGAACTCTTAGATAAATCTCTAGCTTTCACCTCGATTGATGGACTAAAAGGTAAGATTTTAAGTTTATGGATTCTGAATATTAGAAAATATAAAACACTAAGTTGTTGGCAAATTATTTATATATATTAAACAAATTTAAAACATATATGCAAGATTTGAACCAAAGCTACAGAGTTTGTTCGAACTTGTAAACAAAGTACTAGCTCCAACCCTAATTCTAAAAGGCGAGGGTAAGATTTTTAATTTTATGAATTTGAATTCTATAAAACATAGTTCATTTTATTCTATATAATAAGTGAATTTTTAAATACATTTGTAGGATGTGAGTCAATGCTATTAGCTTGTGCTGAACTCTTAGATAAATCTATAGCTTTGACCTCGATTGGTGGACTAGAAGGTAAGTTTTTAAGTTTATGGATTTTGAATTTTTGAAAACATAAAACATAAAGTTTTTGAAATATTATATATATTTAATGAATTTAAAACATAAAATTAGTATTTGGACTAAATCTACAGATTTCTTTCGAACTTGTAGACAAAGTACTAGCCCCAACTCTAATTCAAGGAGGCGAAGGTAGAATTTTTAAGTTTCTAAATTTTGAATTTTAAAAAACACAGTTTATTGGATCCATAATAAGTTATTTATACGAAGAAAGGGAATTGTTAAATACATATACAAGATCTGAGTCAATGCTGCTAGCTTCTACTTAACTCTTAGATACATTTCTAGCTCCGACCTCAATTACTTACCGAATTGGTGTTTAGTATATGTTAATATTACAGGTAGGCATGTCTTGTGGTGCTAAAGGTAAATGAATAACTTTATGAATCCAAATCCATTAAATCTCTGAAAGATATAGCATAGTATTCATTAAAAACAAATAAAGTAGAAAATTTATATTATTATCAACAATAAATATATTGTACAGATAATCTAGATTGACTACATATAATGCTTTCACATACAATTATCACATATAATAAGTTTTTCCATTTCAACCATAGGAAAAGAGGGGGAAAATATCTTTTTTTTTAATTTTTTTTTATAAAGTGGATGAGAGTTTCAACTACATTGAACATTTTAAGAAATATTTTACAGGTGCAGTTTCTGATATTTCACCTCATCCAATTTATGAATTCTATAGAGAGTCATGGAGAGAGAGAAAATTAGGGATTGAGAATGTTGATTTGATAGATGATGCACAATCTAAGCTACAATCAGTTGGACAAAAGTGTCAAATGGAGAGAGATTTTGACATCCTTTGCGATGTTAAAGGTAAGATGATTTATAATTTATTGTTTTGTTCGCTTCATGATAAATAATTTATACATATAAAGTGTATTTTAAAATGTATATAAAATTTGAGCAAAAGTTGAATGGTTATGTCGAATCCATAGACAAAGCTCTAGTTTTTACTCAGATTAATTAGGGGAGGCAAAGGTAAGTTTTATGTTTATGAATCTGATATTTTCAAATCATAATTTATTAGGTTCTTGCTAAATTTCTTATGCTTCTTTGTTAATTTATAACACAGTTACAGGATCTGAGTTACAACTAGTTTCTGAACTTTTATATAAATCTCTAGCTTCAACCTCAATTGGTGGACTAGAAGATAATCTTTTAAGTTTTTGAATTCTGAATTCTAGAAAATATAAAACACTAAGTTGTTGACAAATTATTTATATATATTAATATATTTAAAAAATATATACAGGATTTGAACCAAAGCAACAGAGTTCGTTCGAACTTGCAAACAAAATACTAGCTCCAACCCTAAATCTAGGAGGCAAGGGTTTGATTTTTAATTTTATGAATTTGAACTTCTGAAAAAACACGGTTCATTAGATTCTTAATAATTTATTTATATATAATAAGTGATCTGTTAAATACAAAAATACATTTGTAGGATCTGAGTCAATGCTACTAGCTTCTGCTGAACTCTTAGATAAATCTATAATTTTGACCTTGATTGGTGGACTAGAAGGTAAGTTTTAAGTTTATGGATTTTGAAAACATAAAACACTAAGTTTTTGTAAAATTATTTATATATATTAAATAAATTTAAAACATATATGCAGTACAATATATATTAAATAAATTTAAAACATATATGTAGTACAGTGTTCTTTCAAACATTTAGACAAAGTACTAGCTCCAACTCCAATTCTAGGAGGCGAAGGTAAGATTTTTAAGTTTCTAAATTTTGAATTCTAAAAAATATAGTTTATTTGATTCATAATAAGTTATTTATACGTAGTAAGGATATTGTTAAATACATATACAAGATCTGAGTTAATACTGCTAGCTTCTTTTGAACTCTTAGATAAATTTCTAGCTCCGACCTCAATTACTTACCAAATTGGTGTGTACTATATGTTTAAATTATAGATAGGAATGTCTTGTAGTGCTAAAGGTAAATTAATAACTTTATGAATCCAAATTCATTAGTCTCTGAAAGATATAGTATAGTATTTATTAAAAACAAATAAATTAGAAAATTTATATTATTACCAACAATTAAAATATTGTACAGATAATTAGATTCACAACATATATTGCTTTCACATGCAATTATTATATATAATAAGTTTTTTCATTTCAACCATAGGAATAGAGGGGGAAAAGATCTTTTTTTTTTTTTAAGATAAAAAATGGATGAGAGTTTCAACCATATGATTTTTAATTTTATGAATTTGAATTATGAAAATCACAGTTCATTGGATTCTTAATAATTTATTTATACATAATAAGCGAATTTCTACTCACATCTGTAGGATCTGAGTCAACGCTACTAGTTTCTACTGAACTCTTAGATAAATCTATAGCTTCGACTTCGATTGGTGACTAGAAGGTAAGATTTTAAGTTTATGGATTTTGAATTTTTGAAAACATAAAACACCAAGTTTTTGACAAATTATATATATATATATATATTAAATAAATTTAAAACATATATGGATTTGGACTAATGCTACAGAGTTCTTTTGAACTTGTACACAAAGTACTAGCTCCAACTCCAATTCTAGGAGGCGAAGGTAAGATTTTTAGGTTTTTGAATTTTAAATTCTGAAAAACACAGTTTATTAGATTTATAATAAATTATTTATACGTAGTAAAGGTATTGTTAATACATATACAAGATCTGAGTCAATGTTACTAGATTCTTTTGAACTCTTAAATAAATTTCTAGCTCCGAGTTCAACTACTTAGCAAATTGGTGTGTACTATATGTTCAAATTATAGATAGGAATGTGTTGTAGTGCTAAAGGTAAATTAATAAATTTATGAATCCAAATCCATTAAGTCTCTAAAAGATATAGCATAGTATTCATTAAAATAAATAAAGTACAAAATTTATATTATGACCAACAATAAATATAATGTATAGATAATCTAGTTTCACAATATATATTGCTTTCACATGCAATTATTATATATAATAAGTTTTTTCATTTCAACCATAGGAAAAGACGGGGCAAAGATTTTTTTTTAAAAAACTAAAAAATGGATGAGAGTTTCAACTATATTGATCATTTTGAGAAATGTTTTTCCGGCACAGTTTCTGATGTTTCACCTCATCCAATTCTTGAATTCTATAGAGAGTCTTGGAGAGAGAGAAAATTAGGAATTGAGAATGTTGATTTGATAGATGATGCACAATTTAAGCTACAATCAGTTGGACAAAAGGGTCAAATGGAGAGAGATTTTGACATACTATGCAATGTTAAATGTAAGATGATTTATAATTTATTGTTTTGTTGGCTTCATGATAAATAATTTATACATATAAAGTGTATTTCAAAATGTATATAAAATTTGAGCAAAAGTTGAATGGTTATGTCGAACCCATAGACATAGCTCTAGCTTTTATTCAGATTAATTAGGGGAGGCAAAGGTAAGTTTTATGTTCATGAATTCTGATATTTTCAAATGATACTTTATTAGGTTCTTGCTAAATTGTTTATGCTTGTTGGTTAATTTTAAAACAAACTGAGTCACAACTACCTTCTGCTGAAGTCTTAGATAAATCTCTAGCTTCGACCTCGATTGGTGGACTAGAAGGTAAGATTAAGTTTATGGATTCTGAATTCTAGAAAACATAAAACACTAAGTTTTTGAAAAAATATTTATATATATTAAATAAATTTAAAACATATATGCAGGATTTGAACTAATACAGAGTTTGTTCGAACTTGTAAAAAAAGTACTAGCTCCAACCCTAATTCTAGGATGAGAGGGTAAGACTTTTAGTTTTATGCATTTGAATTCAAAAAACACACAGTTCATTGGATTGTTAATAATTTATTTAGACATAATTTGTAGGATTTGAGTCAATGCTACTAGCTTCTGTTGAACTCTTAGATAAATCTATAGCTTTGACCTCGATTGGTGGACTAGAAGGTAAGCTTTTAAGTTTATGGATTTTGAATTTTAGAAAACATAAAACACTAAGTTTTTGACAAATTATTTATATATATTAAATAAATTTAAAACATATATGTAGGATTTGGACCAAAGCTACGGAGTTCCTTCGAACTTGTAGACAAAGTACTAGCTCCAACTCTAATTCTGGAGGCGAAGGTAAGATTTTTAAGTTTCTGAATTTTGAATTCTAAAAAATATAGTTGATAGGATTCAGAATAAGTTATTTATACGTAATAAAGGAATTGTTAAATACGTATACAGGATCTGCATCAATGTTGTTTGCTTCTATTGAACTCTTAGATATATTTCTGGCTCCGACGTCATATAGTGGACTAGAAGGTATTTTAAGTTTATGAATTCTGAATTCTAGAAAACATAAAACATTAAGTTCTTGATAAATTATTTATATATATCAAATAAATAGTAAAACACATATATAGGATATGAGCCAAAGCTACAGGGTGCTATCAAACTTGTAGACAAAGTACTAGCTCCAACCTTGATTCTAGGAGGCGAATGTATAAATTTGATTTTGAATTCTAAAAAACACGGTTTATTGAATTCTTAATAAGTTATTTATTCTTATTAAGTGAATTGTTAAACGCATATACAGGATCCAAGCCAATGCTATTAGCTTCTGCTGAACTCTTAGATAAATCTTTAGCTCTGACCTCAATTAGTGGACTAGAAGGTATGAGTTTATGTAATGGATTCTGAATTCTAGAAAACATAAAACAATGAGTTCTTGATAAATCATTTATGTGTGTGTGTGCGTGCGCGCGTGCGTGCGTGCTTGCGTGCGTGTGTGCATGTGTGTGTGCGTGCGCGTGTGTGTATTTAATAAATTTTAAAATACATATATAGGATCTGAGCCAAAGCTACAAGGTTCTATCGAACTTTTAGACAAAGTACTTCCAACCCTGATTCTAGGAGGCGAAGGTAAGATTTTGAAGTTTATGGATTTTGAATTCTAAAAAATAAAGTTTATTTAATTCTTAATAAGTTATTATACATATTAGTTGAATTTTTAAGCAGATATACATAATTTGATTCAATGCTACTGGCTTCTTCTGAACTCTTATATAAATCTCCAGTTTCGACCTCGATTAGTGGATTAGAATTTAAGTTTATGGATTCTAAATTCTAGATAAACATAAATCCCTGAGTTCTAGACAAATTATTTATCTATAATAAATAATTTTAAAACATATATACAGGATTTGAACCAAAACTACAAGGTTCTTTCGAACATGTAAAAGAAGTACCAACTCCAAGCATGATTCGAGAAGGCGAAGGTAAGACTCTTAAGTATGAATTTTGAATTTTAAAAATCACAGGTTATAGAATCCCTAATAAGTTATTTAATTTATACATATTCGTAATTTGACTCAAAGTTGTTGGGTTATATCGAACCCATACACAAAGCACTAGATCCACTCAAATCATTTGCTCATAGGAGAAAAGCCCCTTAGATATTGATCAAGATTTTGTACAACCTAGCAACGCAAAAGAAGGGATGAAAGAGAAGAGAAAAAGAAAAAAGAAGCAATCTAGCAATGCTGATGGTGATTTTTGGTTGCCGGCTGGATGGGAAAAGATTGTAAAATATCGCAAAACGGGTAAACTTGCAAGATATAATAATAAGGTAACTAAATCAATTTTTTTGAGTCTTTGTTATAATTTATATATATGACTAACTTTTTATTTTGAGTTGATTTTTAATCCAATTCCATTTTATATATGTGATATGCAGCTTTATAAGGACCTAGGTGCAAACAAAACTTTTCGATAAAAAAAAAGAAGCTAAAGCATATATTGAGAAACAAAAATCGTTCGAAGTTGACATGTTATACTACCTTTATGGGAAATCCTCCTTCTTTCTCATTTTCCTAATATTTCAGTTGTCTATCATGATTCTTATTATTTTTGAGTAAATAGTGTGAAATCATAATGTCTTAATTTGTTTGTTTTGTTTTCTTCCTATATGATCAACGATTTTAGTTTAAAACTATTCATTTTTTCTTACAACTAAATTGTATTTGTATTTTTTTGGTTCCTTCTATTTTTAGGGGTAAATGTTTTTTAGAAGACACCAAGCACGGTGTTCAAGCTGGTAAGTCTTTGAAAAAGTTATACTTTTAAAAAAAATATATACTATAATGTTTTTCTTATTTTAATTATCATTCTCATCCTATTTTGAATCTTTTTTATTTTGAAAATACTAACAATACATTCTTCTTTCCAGTTGAAGACATGCAAACTATATCGATCAGTGATCAAGTTATTACGACTCAGTCTGAAATTAGTGGGACTAGTGGAGATGTGGTGTTAAATGAAAACACCTGATCAAAGTTGAAGTATAATTTTCTATTTGGAGTTCCTTTGAGATGATTAAATATATTTATTAATGTGGCTTAGCCATATTGATTCTTGTTAATGAATGATAATTTAATGATCATGATTTACAATGTATGTTGTCCAAATATTATGAACAAATTTGTTTATTCTATTTTTATTTATTAGACTTTTATCATGTTTGTCATATTTTCATTGATCGATTTTATGCTTTTCTTGACCAAATGTCTCATTAATAATGGAGAAATCTATTTTTAAAGACATTTATTAAATAAGTAAAGCATGCTCAAATGTCCAAATCTTTATGCTGTTATTCTATTTTAAAAATTTATTAACATAAGCTTAGTATTAAATAAAATCTTCATACATGAAAAATAGAAAAATAAACTAGGTTGTAAATACTTGCATTATGTTATTTTCGGTATGAACTGTGAACTTAAATAACCTGAAAAACTGACATTTTGTCTTTCCATATTTATAGTTTTTTTGTTGTGGTAAGTCTTCACCAAAGTTGGAGTCTGGATATTGG
>JAJOOR010020893.1:0-13835 GCA_036250505.1 Solanum acaule | reverse complement strand
TTATACTTTGTTCTATTTGGGAAACAAAGACTGAGACTTGCACTTATTTCTTAAATTACGCACTTTATGTATTTAGGGGCTTGTACACATGACAACCAAATTTTGGGGGTTTTAATAGAAAGAATTGACGAGCAATTTATTTTATTAGAAACTATATTCATTAACCTTTCATTTGATATATATATATATATAGATCATCACATAACTTATCAAAGTCTAGGAGATATACTCATTAAAAGTTGACCCTTTGAGAAAAAATCATTTTTAATATCGCTTTCGACTTAACTTAGCTATTAAAACTTTTATTAACCCGTAACCTTATAATAACATAATAAACACCATAATATGTTGATCTCTTACCATATATACTCATTCTTGACCTTATCTTTTCGAGGTCATACAATTCATCGACATTTAACTAGGGTATACCAATAAGCTAGACAAAATTACATTTCCTTTTCTTTATATTTGTACTTGTGAAATACACATACATATAAATATACTATCCATTGAATGAGAAATACACACAACATTTCCCAATTCTCTTCTATATATATATATATATATATGTGTGTGTGTGATAGAAAGTAACAAATTAAGAAATTATATATTGGGGAGCTAGCTGGAAAAGAATAAGATTCAGCTTTTCAGCAAGAGAGACAACACAGACCAGCAATGGCTTCCATTTCTGAGATCACTCATTAAAAAAATTCTCTTGGGTACAAGTATTTGAACTTTTGAAGTATAAGTATACTACTTGCTTAAATAGAGTTATGCTGGTATTGGTAATACATGAATTAGTTATAAGGAATTTTTTCACTATATTAAAAATAATCTTTAGCGTCAAATACTTAATTGTTGCTAAATATGTACTTTTAGCAGCAACTCACACTCTTTGTAGTTATCCATAAAGCCTATATCGGCACACTGAATCCAATGACAATTAACTAATACTAATAAATGTTTTAACACTCTTTGTTAATGAGTATACTTGTTGCCGCTAAAAGCGATTTTTGATTTAGTGTTTATGTATTATTTTATACAGAGTTAAGTTATTCCATCATCTATCCTTCATAAAATAATATAAGATTGCCTCATAAATTATACATATTGTATTAGTTATCCAGGTCTCTAAATAGAAAATCAAACATCATCTTAATTTTATACATGAATAATTTACCTCCTAATAATCAGCTACGTATCAAACATGGTATCACTTATACGTAATTTTGACTCACTTTCAAAACAACTACGAAACGACCCCAAAATTATTTAATTAGATAAGTCTTTTTGAACTTTTGAAGTATAACTCTACTACTTGTTGGATAGAGAAATGATAGTACAACAAAGTTGTAGAAATAATTAGTAAATTAATTAGACAAGTCATTAGAGAAAACAGGACAGTTGGTTTGCAGGGAGGGTGGGAAGCACATGCTCCATGCTTCTGAATAGTAAAAGCATTTGGGAAAGGGAGAACTCTGAGATATCAGAGGAGGAAGGGAATGTTTTCTGTGGTTCTTGGGTTTAGTGCTTATTTTAAAAGAAAAAAAAATGTCATGTATTCCAAAACCCACCCTTTTATGTCATTCATTTCTTTATAATTGCCTATTAATTAATCACTTGGCTAATTTGATAGCTGGTTTGAATATGAGTTAGGCATGTATATATTGAATTTCAGATAAGTAATATATTATATTTGATAGTTGATTAGAAGATAAATTATCCGTATATAAGATTAATATTGTATTTAGTTTGCTATTTAGAAATTTATATAATTAATACGTATATAAATTACGAAAGAATTTATGAATTATTTTATACATGATAGAAGATGAAATAATTGGTACTTGTATAAACATAACTAATACATGCATACAATAATACATAAATCTCTTGTAATTAATCTCTATATCGCTAATATTTGCATAACTCTTATCAACAATGTATATATAGCTACTTCTTCGATTTTAATTGGTTTATCTTACTCTAGTTCGTAGGTTTAAAAAATATATCACTTTCTATATTTAATACTCTTTTTATCTCAATTTATGTAACACATATGTCTTTTCAAAAGTTTTTATTTTTTTCTTAAATTTTATGTTAAGTCAAATGGTATCACATAAATTGGAATGGATAGAATAACTCTTTGCAACAAACATCATACATGATATATTAAAGACCAACAAATTTAAAGAATATTTATATAAAATTTGTTAAAAAATAAGACAAATAAATTAAAACGAAGGGATTAGTGCAAAGGCAAATTATAAACTAAGGCTGGATGGTAATATAATTATTCTTTTTACCAATCGTACACATATTTCAACATGTATACCATTGTTAATTACTCACTTAAGGAAAAAGATATGGGTAATTCAATAAAATAATACTACAAAAATTTAATGATTCATAGATCAATATTCTCAATACTAGAAAATATCATATGAAATTCTTAATGAAAAGAATTTAATTAGTAAGATAATTAGATATCTAATCAAACATGAATTGAGTGCAAAAAAAGAATTTACGAATTCCAAGCAAGGATTAGATGCCCAAAAGACATCGAATAAAAGCTAAAAGGGACCTTTATGTGATATCTGGAAAAAGAGATAACTTTTGTGATAATTTTGGGGCTGACATTATCCCCCACCCCCACGCCCACCCCCACCCCCCAACAACCCACCCACCCCACAATTGCAATTTTTTATATAGGTGGAACATGTATTTGTTTCATTAAGTAAGTCAAAATATTACTATTGTTAAACAAAGAAGAATATATTCTAAAGTATAAACATTGCTTAACTTTTTGATGCAACGAATAGTGTAAAGGATTAGTTTTTTTTCATTATCAAGTTACTTCAAGTATAATTACAATTAACAACTCATATAATGATAAGTAAATATAGTTAAGTAAGGAGGGGAATCAATCTAGTACGATTAAAATAAAGACTCTCTTCTATCTCAATTTATATATGTGTTAATTATAATTCTCTTTTTATTTTTTTTAAATGCCGTACTTTTTGTTTAGAAATAATCTATTTCTTTATTTACTTTAATTAGATGATTATAGCCAAATATAATAAGTAACTTGTTTTAATTTATGTAATTTTTAAAAATCTTTCCAAAATTTCTTGATATTTTTACTGTTGGATCAAACCCTGCCACATATATTATGACAAGTAATATCATATTAAAACAATTGATTTTGCAGGTCACTTACCATTTTTTCTTAGTTTTACACAAAAGAAATTTTCGATTTTACATATAAGAAATCTTGAAAGAAAAGAAGAGAAAAAAAAGGGTCATTTTCTTCTATTCATTTTGTTACTGGCGAGGAGATATTAATTCTGACATATAATTTTCACCTCTCTTCCTAGGAGCTCCCACTCTTTTTTTACTTTCTTAATGACTCAAACTCACAACCTTCTGGTTAGAAGTGAGGGATACTTACCATTCAAACAACTCTCTCCTCGATTATAATATAAATAGAGATGTGCAAGAATAATATAAATAAAATACTATGTCTACAAGTGACTTACCACCATCTATTTTACCCCTATGGAAAAAGAAAAAAAAAACAAATTTCATCCCTTACAAGCTTCCAAACAAAGAGAATTAATGGAAAGTGAGATTCGCAGGTAGCTAAGTATTATTCTCCTTCTTGTCCCTTTTTATGATATTTTGTCCATCCTAAGAAAAAAAAAACCATATAGTATATATATATATGTATATATATTATTACTAGAAATTTTTCTTCTGCTGGTCAATGGATATCTCTATCTCCATTATTTCAAGAAAACATGTTTTTTCTTCTCAAAAATATCACTAAAACATATCTCTCTTCTTTTTTCTATGGCTTACATTAAAGAGATCAAGGTAATTTTCGGCGGTATCTCTTTCTTCTCGAGGATATCAACATGACTATGATCAATCCTTGTGAAAACATTTCTAGCGAGAATTTAATTCGAAGGAGTACTAGTGTTTATGGTTTTGGTTTAGGTGATTACGAGAGTAATTTTAATCTTATGACCCGATTAGATGCAGAGGATGATGAGGAATATTATGTGCAACGAGATAATTCATATGTTTTAGGGTCGGATCTAGCAGTAATGGCTGAAGATGAGTCAAGAACCGGAAGTATTAATGAAACTGGTTCGAGTTCCAAAGATAACAACAATGATAATACTAACAACAAAAACCACAAGAAAGAGGAAGACGAAGAGGAAAAAGGGTGGCTTCAGTTAAGTATTGGTGGGCATACGTATATGCCCACCAGTAATAAGCCAGCAGAGAATTCTAGAAGATCAACAGGTGGAAGCGGATTAGTGGAACTTGATCTATTACCAACTGTTAGTTCCCAACAAGGGAAACCAACAGTACATATAAATGAATTTCGAGCACCACCACCACCACCTCGAAGATATCAACAACAGTTTCTGACTACTAATACTACTACTTCTACTACATCATCGTCTTTGTTTTTACAACAATACCCAGGGATGGGTGTAGGAAGTAGTTCTACAACAATGTTTCCACAACAGCAAGAGATTATTAATTGGGGTTTTAGACCTATGACCGCGCCAATCCAACAGAATATGAATCTGTCTCTAGTGTCATCCGGTTCACATTTTGGTCCTGGACCATTCCCAGTACTGGGAGGGGTTCCAGGACCAAGTTCTATAGATTTTCGGGTTGTTCATCCACCTCGAAGACCACATTCTGGGTTGTGGTTTTCGCTACAACCATCCTCAAACCAGTAAGTAAATACAAAATCAAAAAAAAAAAATCGTTGCTAATTTGTTGTTAAATTGCTAGTTTTGATAATTTATCTCTAATTCATACTACTACATAAGATTAGTAACGAATTTAATTACTGTTTAGCTACATAATTTGTGTTTTTTCATTTTCCTATAGCTTATTTAGTTTCTTCCAAATTATCTTCAAAATATGATTGACTAAATTTGTGTACTTTTGCCTTATGATGCAGAACAAAAGAACCCTTTTTGCCACAAATATCCAAGAGCTACCTTAGGATCAAGTAAGTCAAAATCTATTTGTTTTTTTTTTTTTTTGTTTCATTATTTCTTTTAATTTTGGTTATCATTTTAATTTATTTCTTTTTTTTTTTTTTGGTTATTTTCATAATTGTTAAAGAGATGGGAGGATGACAATACGACTAGTCTTGAAGTATTTGGTCAATAAGCTACAATTGGAAAATGAATCAGAGGTATGTAACCCACCATTGCATTTCTATCCTTGATGGTTGATATCTCAGATGGTCACTCGTTATTATTTTTGAAAGTCATAAGCTTCTTCTTGATTCTTATTTTTTTCATCAAAGAATGTGATTTAGCTTTCTGATATAATAACTATAGTTGAATTAACCATCAGAGAAACTAGCCGACTCAAATTTTATTAATGGTTTTTGAAAAAATGTTTCATGTTTGCTTGAAAAACCGTTAACTATAGGACTTCAAGAAGAACTAATAAGACCAATATAATGTTTGAACCATTAAATCTATAACATGTTAATTTAGAATGGTTGGTGTGGGGAAAAAAACATGAAAGAAACAGCAGAACTAATTAATTATTAATGATTTTTTTTAGGGTAATATTCATTATGGATTGAGGGAACTTCATAATTAGGTGGGAGGTACATTTTCTAGGTAGTCATCCATCTTCATTAATTCTTTCTCTTTTTGTATTATTAGCTTAAGATCTTTGTTTAAACTACTTATAATTAAGGAAGTGCATAGTAGAAAAATATATGTAGGGGTTATTAATTAGCACATTGTTATTATTTTATTATTGAATGATTTTAGAGTATGGACAAAGTAAGAAACACAAGAAAAAGAAAACTACATGCTACCTTATTAGCCCCAAAATCACTCAAATATTATTTCTTAATAGGAATAAATCTTTGCACTTTTGATGACTTTCACGGTTCGTTTCTTTTCATTTACTTCCAAGAAAGTAACATTTCCAATCTTTGTGGAATGATTCATATATATATATATATATAGGCGAATTTAGAGCGAGTGTTGTAGGTTCAAATGTATTTGTGTCTGAAATATACGTAATAGGATTAAGTAATAAAAGTGTTTTGTTTCTAAAAGCTTAAGCTTTTGAATGAAATGATTCACATACTTTAAGATTGTATTAAAGTAGATAAAAGGTTCTGAGTTCAAATCTCACCGTTATCCCAGAAGTAGAATAACATGTATATGCCATGTGTTTGGTTCATGACTAAAGGAAAATCAGACCTACATATGAGAGGGTGTATTGAGATATAATATACTATAGTTAAATAACTAATGAGATGATGTCATACTTCAATACAAAACTGAACTTATTTCTATTCGAATTTGTGTATATAGGTGAAAAACATTTATAAAATATACATATAATAAGATCATACTTACTGAAAGCGTAGTTGCTTGCTTTCCTATATAGATTCTGGGTCATAAGTATAGAGAAAAGTTACTTTCTATATTAGAAAATTTTATAAATTTAATATCCTACCTAACATATTTAAGACGATCAAATTCAGAAATCATTTTGATATATTATACATATCTTTAGTTTAAAATTACAACATCTTTTAAAAAAATAATTACTTTATTAAACTTCTTATACAGTTAAACTAAAACACATTTTGGAATATAGATGCCTAGCACATCTATTTAGATGAAACCTTTTTTCGCTCATTATACCAAACAAGTCATCGCTTAAAGCTTCCAAAAGTTTCTAAAACTCGTATAGTGATTAGAATTCTCTTCCTTTTCTTCCCCCTTTATTAGTGAAGAAAATAATAAAGTTCTAATTTTTTTCAAAAGCTATTAGTGAGGAATTTATTTTTTTGGTTCAAGTATTATATTATATAAATAAATGCATTTCTTGAGCAGAGAAACTATCGGTAACAATACACTCTACCCTGTTGATATTCCATTTTATGAGACTACTCTATGTTGTTATGTTGTTGTCGTCGTCGTATTGCACATATGCACTCTTCCTCATTTAGACTTACATATTTTCTTCTATTATTTACCTGATAATGATCAGAAATGGTTTTAAAATTAAAAATCTTAAATTAGGTTTCCAAATTATAACATCCATCACTTTAATTCCATCTTTTTTCTATTTCATTCATCTTGCTTTTAATATTTATGTGCATGAAGGAATAGAATGGAAAATGGCTTATTTGTATTTTTAGTACACTAATATGAATTAATTATTTCAATTTTTGTTACATATATGGTGTTGTAGGATATACATATGAATTTATTAGTTAGTTAGCCAATTGAGCAATTAAAAGGAGAAGTTATATTCACTTATTATTTCAATATCCCAACAACTTCTCCTCATTAACCCTTAATTAAACCCAACCACAAAAGATTAATTAATAATCTAAATTGTAAATCAATAAATAATTACATACAAGAATGTCAAGTGATTTGCATGCATATAGACAAAAGAAACAGTCAATCATATAGTTGTTTCCTCTTAAACTTTTTTATTTTATTTTGATGTTAGGATCCTTTAAGATTCATTCCATATTAATGATTGATAATAATATCTGTTAAGAACCAGCTATAAATTTACATAAAATGTTATTAAATAATTAGCTAAAAAATTCTCTTTTCGAAGTTGCTTCTATAGAATAAAATAATTTTTCTTCACCTACCTAAAATAATAACTTGTATTAGGGTTTTTATCATAAACACATACTAAAAAGATACGACTTTGAATAGATTAATGTTTAAGTTGTTAGGATGTATGACATATAACATTATTATATTTCTTAAACATTCCATACATACTATTTATTAGGACTCATTATATGTATTTACGATAGGTCAACCCTTGTACCCCGACTAATTCGAAGCCACATGGTTTTTATTATTCTTTCCTTGCACTACATAATCTCTTTTTGTGTTTGGTGTACAATATTCATATTGGAGTCGAATTAATCCATATTCCTTCCGTATAGGATCCATTTGGAGGAAATTAAAACACTAAGATTATTTCATATCCAGGGGTCAAAACCTAAATCTCTTGTTAAGAAAGAAACAGTCTTATCTGCTGCACCACATTCTTTGATGGTGCATTACGTAATAACATATCCTTAAAAGAAGTACTAATACAAATACAGTTTAAGTTATATATACTGCTGCGAGATCATCCAAATGATATAATTGAAAATACGACAGGTTATACTAGCTAAAAGTGGCTTGATGGTATAAAATTTAGTATATATATCTTAAAGTCTTAAACTCATATAAATATACATTTCTTTAGCGCAAAAAAAGCACCTACATGTACCAACAATCTCTATCTAAAACGATAAACTCAACGAAAATAATTTTCTTAATCAAATTAATTATTGACCTAACATTATTATTAATTAATTAATAAGAATGGAGCTATTTCTAATTCTACGTGTTACTTGTTGCATATATATTTATTTTGTAAGCATTGAAATTATGTAATTGTGGCATGCTTTCGTAGAATGTATAGATTGTACTTGTTTAATAATGTTGCTTCTTAATATTCACGAATGGGTACATATGTATCATTGCCGTCTTAATGTTATTATTATTTGGCCTTTATTTGTATGTCCTACCCATGTTGACTTGAGTTTTTGGTTATCATGTCTTGTGTTTACTCAAACTTCAAAAAAAAAAAAAAAAAACCAACCCTCTAACACGTCATGGCAACTAAGTGACAAATGATTAAAGTTTTAATGGTAGGGAATATGATATCAATGATAGTTCATACCATAATTGTATATATATTTTCTCTTTATATTTCTTTCCTTAATTTGCATTACCGAATCATATGTATTGCTTACATCTAAGTTTCTAGGAGGTTTAAGGGGTTGTTTGGTACTAAAGTTCAGTATCAATACTATTCTTATACATCCTATCAAACGATCTCTAAATATTGTTGTTTACTTAGTTATATTTTGAATAGACCTTTTGATCATGTGCTTACTTTGATTCCTTTTTTATGAGTCAAACAGATGGAAATTCTTTTAAATTAAGGGTGGTGGTGTGACTCGAACCCAATAGGACATTTGCCTGCTCTGATTTCATATTATCATGTGTGATCCTCTAATCTAAAAGCTTAAGTTATTATAGAAAATAAACTCTTATTTACTTAATCATATTTTCAATGGAATCATATGAACATATATCATGAAACAAGCACATAAACCCTTTCTTTTTACCCTAAAGTTTAAACACGGAAGAATCGTAGGATTTTAGATTTTCCAAATAGAAAGATAGATTTCCAAAAAGCTTACTATCTTTCCTTGTTTTACGGTCTAATTTGCGCTTAATAATGATATTTGTTGAGGCAAATGTAGAATAGTGCATTGACTTTTAACAAGGGAAAAAAAGAAAATAAAGTGAGTAAATTCTCTCATAATTTATACACATAAATTAGTTATGTGGGATTGATTCTAAATAGCTAACAAAAAATCATATTTGGTGTGTATATAGAATTTTATCTGTAACCCAAAAGAAATAATGGAACTAAACAGGGTATAAGATATGTATGATTTAATACACGAATAAAGCACATTCTAACTAACTATTAAATGACTCTTAAATACTTAAAAGTTTATTCTTTTTAACATTTTAAGCTTTTAGATCAGATAATCAGATTTTTCTCACATGATATCAGATCAAACATAAATCTTAAGTTCAAATCTTTGCTATCAAAACACATCACCCCAAAAAGCAAAATATATCTTTACGTGTTTAGTCCATAAAAAAAAATTAGGTCCGCACATGAGAAACACGTCATGGTAAGCCCTAACACACTAAATTTTTGCATGGCCTTAATTTGCCCTTATCAATTATCATCATGATTCTATATATGACAATAAATTTCGTCATGCTTTCGTTCATTTCAACTCAACTATCCCATGGAGGATTGTAGGACCCAATGCCCTCTTATTTTCTCAGAGATAATTAATATATTTAAGTTTAAATCCTTTCTTTTCTTCCTCTCTTTTTCCTCTAAGTGGTGCACTTTGATAGAATCAAAAAGAAACTTTTTGTCCATTTAAAAAGTAACCCTAAAGAAAATAAAAAACCTAATTTAGAATTTTAAATAATAATAACTGAATTTATAATTAAATATTTATAAAAAATTCTATATATGTATAAATATAACTAAAAGCTACCATGTTATCGATAAACTGTATCAGAAGAGCTAGATCCGTCTCGAGAAAATAGTAATAAAATAAAAGAAAGAACACGTCGGAGGAAAGCAATGCATGAGCTATTAGTTTATAGCAAAATCATTACGAATGGTTCAAAAGAGACAAAATTAGAAGAGAATAGTTAAATATTAATAATAATAAATAATTGTATTAATATAGCCGACAAATTAAGAAAAGTAATAAGGGTATAATTTAATAATTATTTAATTCCGCTTAATCAGGATGGATAAAATGATCTTTAAAATAATGAATTTAAAGTCTCATAATTATTCATGAAGGAATATTGACCTTCATTTCACAATTTTTTATTTGTCATTTTTCCTTTTAAAAAAAATAAAATAATCTAAGTTTATTCTCTTTTGAAGAATTGATAGAGAAAAAGCAACGTGAATGAGACGTGCATGAATAGAGGATCATAGGTTATAGGACAATAAAGTGATATGTACAAGTCATGTAGAGTTTATTTTGTTTACTTTTTTTTGTTTTCCCTTTTGTAGATGCAAATTAAGTACTCCACCTTCCAATTTTTGTAGTGGAATTTGATTGACCATTAAGTTTTAAAAAAGAAAAAAAGATTTTAATTTGTGATTAAAAATAAGTTATAGTTATATATGTATTTGTAAATTATTTTACTAAGAAAAAAAATAATATTTTAAAACTAAATTGTTACTTCCTTCTTTTTTATTTATAGTCCGTCAAAAAAATAACGTTATTTTAGTACTAGTAATTTAATTTTTGATATTCAAATTATCTTTAATGAAATTATTTATAGTCATACAATAACATCTACTAGTATCTTATTTCAAATCACAAATTTAATTTTTTTTCTTTTATTTCTTAAATTTTATGTCAAGTCAAACACATTCACATAAATTGAGATGAAGAAGGTGCAAAATATGAAATGATATCAGTTTTTTTTCTTTTGGATAAATTAGAAATAAAAGTGTTGTAACATAAATTTGCACGGAGGGGGATATTTTAAGGGATAGTTACCAATATATACCATTCAGCCATCTAATTTATCAAATATGAACGAAGTATACATTACCTATTCACTTGATTGTATGGTATGTATATGTATGCATATTATATGTATATGTAATTATAGTATATGTATATTAGTATAAAGTATAGACTATTTATATTCCATATACATATTTTCTTTTCTCCCTCAACTATTTATATATCTGTCAATTCTAAGGATAAAAATAATTTTTCTATCAATTACTAAGATATGGGAAATCTTTACATCATAATCAGGGAGTACATATATTTATTTATTTGAAGAAGTCTAGGGTATAATCATTCTAGATTAGAAGGAAAGTCTAAGTGGACCTCTAATATGATTAAAGTTTGTAGTAGTTTTCAACCATGAGATAGGTGGGTCGCCTGACCCATTTGGTCTGTTCTCACTTACTCTTTTTTTTTTGCATGTTGATTTCACACGTGTATACATTAATAACATACAAAATAATAATTATTAGTGTAATTTAATGTATTATAACATGTTAATTATTTTATTTAGTTATCAAACTATCAATTAATTCCATTAATAATGAGTTGTTAAAGTGGATTCAAAATGTTTGCAAAACTCTTATATTTACCTTTTTTAGCCAAGCATTTAGCAAGTTGCTTTCATAAGTTATGTCCATCATGTCAAGTTGATTGTCATGTTATTCATGACTAAAAAATAAGCATTCATACTATGTAACATTGATCTTTCATTGAGAAAAATGAGGGTATGGAGTGATTCCCTTCTAAGTTGATCTTACGCGATGCAAATTAAAATTAATTGAGACATTCCAATGAATATTAACTAGTGAGAGTGAGTAACCAAAACAAATCGTTTCATTTCGAATGGGTGTAACATCGGTGTGAGCATGGGAGGAACTAAGGAATTAGAAGGGGGTTAAGGGTGAAACTAATATATATATATATATATATATATATCATAGAGTCTCGATATCATATCATATGTGAACTTTCTTGGCTTCTTATATGTTTACATCTTAATATTTTGAATTCTCTTAGTGAAAATATCAGTACGAGCATGAGTGGAACTAAGGTATCAAAAGGGAATTAAGGGTGGAACTAAGATAAATATATCATAGTCTCTATATCATATCATATGTGAACTTCCTTGTCTTCTTGTGTGTTTATATTTTTATATTTTGAAATCTCTTAGTGAAAATTCTGGTTCTACAATTTTTCAGTATACCCTAAAATATATGTGCCCAACTATATCTGTCCCAAATACTTAATTACACAATTCTATACTCTAATCATGAATCGTAATTACTATTGTTTCATTAAACTATTGCAAGGAATTACTCAACTTATAATGTAGTTTAATTTATGTTATTTACATATTTTGTTTTGCACTTGTATAATTTAAGGTTGTTTAATTTTTAATTTTTCACTAATATAATGGTGGTGTTTGGTGCATGTAATGAACAATTTGACTCTTATGTAACTCCAGATAGAGATAACATGTAGAGGCCAACAACTCCAACCATTCTTGACAGTGCAACATGTTAGAGATCATATATGGAGTACTACTACTAATGCTGCTGACAATATCATCACTTTGCTTCCTTCAGAAACTTCTAATCATGTCATGGTTCTACATTATGCTAGAACAAGTGCTCCTCAAAATTAACATGCCACAAATACCTCGACTTTTTTATAACAGGTCCGAGTCAGAGTCGGAGTTAAATAGTAATGACTCAAAACATTTCATCTTACACTATTTTCGGAAATCCAAGGATTTTATCTATGGATATGTAAATTACAGGATTTTCAATCCTAGCAAAAAAGGAAGGGAAACATGAAAGTCAAACAGGGCTTCTATTACAAAACGAACTCGAGAAAGCTAATGACGAGAATTTCTAATCGTCAAAAAAGAGTACTTAATTATTTCATTTTTTTAAATCATGGTATTATTGTTAAACTATTGTTACTCAATCCACTTTTCCCCCCCCGCTTCATTACTTACCTTATATTGATTGCTTTGGCTAGTGCTTGTTAATTACCTTTGTCATCAACAAAGAGTAGTTTTTTTTTTCTTTCTTTTGGAATTGTATTTTAATGCCATCAACATTAAAATAGTTTTAATATATGTTGTTACCCCAAAACTATGTTTTAATATATGTTGTTACCCCAAAACTATGTGCATTATAAAGTTTTGGCTGATAGATTAATCACCAGATTGTATTACTTACCTAAAACATAAGGGTGTGGAGTCAAACTCCCTCCACCCCCCCCCCCCCCTCCTCCCCCCTTACCAATTGGTTTTGATTGTCTTGAACATTTATACTGTTTCACGATTTGAACTTTGGGCACCTGTGGAACATCTCTACTGATGAATCATTTGAATAATACGGGTGATCATATAGTGATGTTGTTGAATGTTGATGGAGATCTTTCTTTAAAAACAAAGGCATTCAATCCTCCGAAAGTAGATGTGCCAAAAACAGATTGGGGAAACTTTACTGCACTCTAATATATCTTTTTTAAATTTTAATCAAAAGTTGTCTTCAGGGTGGGGGTAATTAGGCAAGACACCTACCTTACATATTAAAAATCAATAGTAAAATATATGTAA